>VWZT01013652.1:116624-149310 GCA_013397055.1 Pachycephala philippinensis | reverse complement strand
AAAAAAAAAAACAAACCAGCTTGGAATGCTTTTTTAAGCTCAGCCACTTTGGAAAGACAGAAGCAAAAAATACACATTTATATTTGAAAATAATTTTGGACTTCAATCAGCATGGACTTTTTCCATTGCATCACAAAACTAAGCACAGTTGTTGGTGTCCTCCAAGCTAAATTTACAGAGCCAAGTATGAGAAATTCATGCAGAGCTATAAATATTAATCTGAATTACACACCAAGGATGTCCACTAACACAGCTTCAACAAACTAATGTGAATTTATTGCTTGTTTTTGTAGTCAATGGTACTAATATAATTACTTACATTCTAAGTAAGAAGATATGCAATAATTTTAAATAATCCACATATTATCTCCCTACTTTTCACTACCAAGTGGGTATTAAAAAATGCTACATCTTGGTAAGATAAAATGGAATTTCTTTGCTCTCTCACAATATACTCTTTTTTTTGTTTGTTTGTTTGTTTGTTTTTTCATTTAGAATAGCAGTTTCAAACATAAAGAACAGACATACACCATTAAGGTTTGAACACACATGAATATGTTGGAGTTGTGTTCAGGGCATTCTTTTTATGGCATTCACCATATTCCCCAGCCTTAAAATTAAAATATGTCCCAGAGGTAGCTGCAGATTAATTTACTAAACAGCCATTAAAGTGTTAAGACAATTCCCTGTTTCTATTTACACTGTTGCTCTGGCTTCCAGCCTATCAGAGGTAGAGGATCTTACTTTTCTTAAATCCTGTGGATATAGGCTACCAAGTTTGTTGATTTTCCCTAGAAATCTGCACATGGGAGATGAACAAACTCATTCTTAGACACAGGTCTAGAGGGGAAGCCATACCAGGAGCAACTGAGGTCACTTGGTCTGTTCAGCCTGGAGGAGACTGAGGGGACTTATGGCAGTCTGCAGGTTCCTCATGAGGGGCAGGGCAGGGGCAGGCACTGACCTCTGCTCCGTGGGGACCAGTGACAGGACCCAAGGGAACTGCATGAAACAGTGTCAGGGGAGACTTAGGTTAAGCATTAGGAAAAGTTCTTCACCCAGAGGGTGGTTGGGCACTGGAACAGGCTCCCTGGGGAATGGTCACAGCACCAAGCTTGTCTGAGTTCAAGAAGCATTTGGACAATGCTCTCAGGCACATGGTGTGACTCTTAGGATTGCTCTGTGCAGGGCCAGGAGTTAAACTCAATGATCCTTGTGGGTCCCTTTCATCCCAGGATATTCCATGGTTCTATGATTTTCATTACATGCTTTTAGGATAAATTGCAAGCCTCTAATTCATGAAGTCAAATAAAAAAGAAAGTAGTAATAGTACAATGAAACAAAAACCTCATCACTGAACATTGCAGTGGCACTGAATAATGGCTATTAGGCAGCACTTGAATATTGTCTGAGATGAAAAGAGGAATTTAAAAAAAAAGAAAGGAAAAGTCTTTGGAATACAACTGGTGCAATCCAAGAGAGTTTGGTATTCCTTGTATGTACATAACTATATATTACTTTGGATTGTCTTCTTACCCATTCTTCATAACCTACCTTGCATTTTATACACTCAAATATGGGTGCATGAGGAAGCTAAAAATGGCACTGGACATCTTCGAAACATCATGAAATCTATGGCCTTTAATATCAGATAAAAATAATGTGGAAATTACAAGCTATTAAGGTGCAAGATGTGATTGTTTGAAATCCAAATTTATTACTAACATATATTTTATGGTCAGTTGTGTGCCTGATTTGTGGGTGCAGTTACTGTGACACTGGTGATAACACCTTTTCATGAAATCATGTTTTGTTTCTATTGCTTAGTAAGATTTGGAAACAGCTCATGATCTCCCATGAGATATGAAATTGTGGCAAATTTATATAAATTTGACACTGTCACTCATTTTTTGTTAAATTCTAATGTATGTCTAATAGAAAAATCAGATCCAATGTGCATTTTTTTATATCTCATATGTATAAAAATGCATAAATACATACATGTGTATTAATCAAGACTTTTATTTAAAGTTGACACAATAATAGAGAAATGCAATAATAGATAATGTCTTATTATTTACTTCCTTAACTGGAATGGAGAAAGTTCTAACTTAGGAAAGCAGACAGTTTGTTTTCTTGTCTCTCATTTTTCCTTCACAGTATGTTATGCCAGGTGAAAACCATCTTCTACGTAAATCTGTTTCTCCAGGATATATGGTACACAGAGGATATAAAATGTCTTGGGTCTCAGCTTCAGATGGCACAATCCTGGTGAAATCAAAAGAGCTATAGCAAATTATGTCTGTAAAGGATCTGGCTCAATTTTACCTGGAGATAAAAAGGAAGAATTATTTTAAAATATTACACAGCCATTCACAGGTACATACAGGAATTGCAAAGCAGTTGCTCCAGGTCTTATTAAAATGGCATTAAACACTTAATGCTGCAGACATCTTTCTGACAGATCACCTTTCCAGGCCTTGACAGTCCCCACGTACCCAGTGAAACTCCTTGACGAAATATGGGCTGTAGAGACTCTGTAGTTCATGTGCTGCAGTTATCAGTGTGGCATAACAGCATGGACTGACAGATGCTATGGAATTTACCTTCTAATGATTCTTTTATCAGTACCAGTATTTACTGAACTTTTATATTCGATTTCTAAGCCATATAATATTACCTCCTTCTACCTTTTTCTGCTTCTTTGTTTCTTTCATTTTCTCATCCAAATTGCCAGTTACTCCATAACTGCCACAACCTATTAATTGACATTAACCTCGGGTGATCCCTGATGTTTGTCATACTAAAAGTGTTCAGATCATAATTGCCCTAAGTTTAATAAGGTATACCAAGGTGGAGAGAGGCAAGTAGAGGCTACATTAATTTTCTTGGAGTGATAGAGGTAAAAACCACTTTATCTTCGATTGAAGCATCCACTTGTATCACCCTCTAACATGTGATAAAATAATAGAAAAAAATAATAATAAAAGTCAGTGTGAACAGTACTTGAGATTAACACAAAAAATAAGGAAGACCAGATAGAGAGACAGACAGATGGACAGGAGAAAATAAACTTTTCTATTAGAGGAAGAAAAAAAAAAAAAGGAGAATGATGTTCTTTGGCTCAGCTGAGGGAAACACTTAAGCATATATAAAAATTCATCTATATTAACAAGCACACTTGAACTTGTGACTTCAATGGAGCCTAAGCTTGGGTTTCACTCCACAGCATCCTGAACATAAAGAAGGCTTACATTGTCAGGTTCTCCACAAAGCACAGCTGTCCATAAGTTAAACGCCGTCTGGGCTGACCTCTGCCTCCAGAACAAAGTTGCTCTGGTCTCTGTATATGTGTGTTTCACTGCAGCAGGCAGCGAGTGAGACCTGGGGCATGCTTCAGGACTCGAGTCAAAAGGTCTCAGATGATGAAGGAAGGACTAAAGCATCTGTATTACCAGAGTTTATGTGAAACCAGAGAGAAAGAATATCTTTGCATTAGGAACCTGCTGACTGCATGAAGGGGACTGTTGTGTCCTTTTGCACAGCAGTATAGGGCTGTAAATTGCTAAAGGTTGTCACTATTGAAAGTGAAACACTGTTCAGAAAAGAATCTTATGGAATTACATGCCTATCTTAAGAAAGGCAAGGTTCAGCCAGTGTGGTTAAGCTTGTCTGACAAATGAATGTGTAATCAACGGCACAAGATATAGGTGATGTGGTGAAGGAGAGAAAATGAAAGGTAGAGCTCCCTGAGAAGGAAGGAAAAATCAGAGGCAGAAAGGATGGCAGTATTCAGCTCACATGAGTTATGTTTGAGAAAAAGGCAAGACCAGGTATTAGAAAAATCATCAACATTATCCAATTTATTGTTTACAAGGCTGAACTTGCAAAGAAGGCTTGGATCTCCAAACTTGAAAAGATGCTAGGAGCTGGTTTGCATTGCCAGAAGCTCAGCCTGCATTGTGTTAAGTTGTGGGAGAAGTGGGTGCTGTTCTTGTCCTTCAGAGCTGGAAGGGAACCTGATGGGAAGAAAGGGACAGCGAAGAAAAATAACACTTAGGAAATCCTCAAGTGTAAAATCAGCTGGGATTTGCTCTTTCTGATGCATATCACAAAGGAAACCAGCAGTTTTCTCCAAAGATGCTGTGAGTATGTCCAGAATTACATGGTTTCATGCTCCCCAAATGGAACTCTTGAAGGATATCCACACCACTGGCACTGGCCATGGCTGGGAATCTGAGAGCTTAGGACTACCTGAGTGTGCAGATGCTGAGGGTCAGGAAGTCAGTGCTTTCATGCAAAAAGGGCACCTAGGAAAAAATTAAAGCACCAACTTAATATATCAGCAAGAGATGAAAACAAGTTGCAGGGATCAATGGACCCCAAAGCCTGCAAATGCAAAGAAATAAGGTTTATGTAGCAAAGTGAAATTCCAAACGTATTAACATTGTACAATTTATTTGTTAGTAAATAGATCCTGGAAAGAGAATCCCAGTTAACTCAGTTCACAAGAATTTCTCCTCTGTATCTCTGACACAGTAAAAGCTGTGGTTGTGTTAGGAACCTAAAGCTCCTCGAAAGCTTTTATTATCACTGGTATACTAAGCTTTAAATGCCTCCAACAGTGCTGAAAGAAGACAACAAAATGAAGACAAAAACCATTTTATCTTGGGTTTTCATTTTGCTTGTTCTGCACCTGTTTTTAATTTATGATTAGAGTATAAAAGATATGTAATTTTTCAAACTTCTATTCTTAAGCTTATTTAATATAAGAATTTAAGTGGGTAGATCACTTGCATCCTCTTGTTCCTCCAAGGACCATTCACTTTATTCCATCAAAAGAAGTTGTACAGATTGCCTTCCAGATTGTTAAACTAGGATTTTGTGGTCTGTAATAGTTACATGATATCTCTTATATTTTTCCCAATAGAGAGATATATTATTTTAGAAATACCTATTGCAACTTTCAGAATTATTTTCAGGAACTCTGTGAAAGTACTGAAGTTAATTTAATCAGTCAGTTTCCATTTATTAATCAGGTCTGAAAAAACAGTGTTGTTACAAACCAGGCAGCAGCAGCTAACTATCCTAGCAGTCTCTGCTGTCTGTTGTTGCATAGAATGAAGATGCAATTAATAACGGGCCTGACTCCAGGAGAATAGATATTCACCTAAGCTGGGAGGATAGAATCACAGCTTCAGTGATTTAAATATATGTACTGTAATGTCATAAGGACACTGAGTAGGAAGATTGCTTCTGTTGGGATCACAGCTGTTTTTCTTGGAATAGTATTTTTAAATTGTGGCCCACCAGGAGAGACATCCTACAGACATTCTCAGTCTCTGCCCCAAGCCACACAAGAAAAGGATGCGTAGGATGCATTATCTCTTGGTACCTCAGGTATTTTGAAAGGAAACTTCTTCTTTGCTGACATGTGGGAAAGATTGCCCCTCATCTCCCTTTACTCACAGGCTCTTCCTCTAGCCTCTGGCTGTTTTTTCCAAAGATTTCCAACCTGAGTACCTCCTTCTTTGAAATCTGGAACTGCAATTCTGAAACTTGCAAAGTGGACCTTTGCAAAGTGTACCTTTGCAAAATGGAAGGGGACTAAAACTAACCTTTACTCCCTCCACAAGTGGGTGGTCACCTGGCTGATGATATTTGGCTCATTTAAAAGTTCATTAAAAGTGAAAGATTGCCAGCTAAATAAACTTCCTTTCCTCCTTATCTAGCAGAATATGGCTTTACACAGATTTTAGAGCATTTGAAAAAACTTCATTTAGGACTTGCACTAGAAATAGTCACAGAGCTGGAAACGGGTAAGGGAATGGATGTGAAAAGAGGGAAGAGGCAGCTGCACAACCTGCTTCTGCAGCACTTGGTCTGTCAGAATGACTCCTTGGGGCAACGGGGCACTGGGAGGGCTGGAGCCTCTGTTTTGGTCCTGGTGATGCTGTGTCACTTGGGGCATGTGAGGACTGCACACAGCTGCTGTGGCAGCCCAGCGACCTGATGCACACCCAAGGCTGGTCACTTACAGAGAGGTTGGATGGTGTAATATACAATACTCTTTTTGCACAGCTCAAGCAGACATACAGTTTTTTCCTGATGTATTTTTGTCTACCACAACTACCAAAGTGCAGAGCTGATAACCCTCTGACCCTGTACAAGACTACATTTGACTCTAAATCACAAAGGCAGACTCAAAACTAGTTCTTTCACATGCTGGCAAATGAGCAAAATATAGAGTAAATTGCAACTACAGGAAGTAAGGATATTTTTGTATCATTCTGGAACAATTCATTGACATATATAAAGGGAGACATATATGGCTCTTGTAACCATGTGTTAATGATGAAATTCAACATCAAGAATTTTAATTTTACTGAAATTACAGTTGTCAAAATAATTGCATTAGTTAATTTAAAATTCTTCATTGGAGAATGGCCCAGGCTATATCTCTGTTGCTCAAAATGTTTTATTGTGTAATCACTGCGCTTTTTTGATGAGCAATTTCTTTAATGTTATGCTATATATATGTATGGCAAAACTGTGAGTGATCTTTGTTTTTATACTGTACTGTGTTTTGCATATAAAATACATTATGCATATTCTCTCTCCCTGTCTCCAACTCCTACCTTCAGAAAGCAGAGAATGGAGATCCAGTGTTCCCTAGTGTCTGTGACTGCTTTTTGTTTTGTTCAAGCCTTCGAACTTCTTTGTTTCCCAAACTGTCCACCTGTAAAATAACTGTAACAATCTCAACCACGCAGCTACTTCACATGCCTGGACTGAGGACTGACACAGTGCACTGGGTACAACAGCCCCCACCTCCTCCCTTTGCTTCTGCTCTTTCCTCTGTTACACTGGCAACTTGGAGAATAAGCAGGAATTATTTCTTGCAGGGGAATAATCCGTCCTGGACTGCTTAAATTAACTTTATGCAGAAAATGGCCATGCTACATCACAGCCAGGCCCATAATGTCTTGACAGAAAAGGATGATAAGTAGTCCCTTTTCTCTGATGGCATCTTTCTCTTTCTCTGGATGCTGATCTGCTGTGTCTGCCTGCCTGCTTTATTCACACCAAATGGTACATTCAGTTTCACTGAGCTTCCTCAGAAAATGCACCGACTTGCTCTCTTCAAAATACACAATTTATTGGTTTGTGTGTCCAAGGATGATCTGGATGATGTTGGCAATGGTTTTGCATTCCAGTAAGCTTAAGGATGGTGAAAACAGACACAGCAGAGGTAATGGCTGATCAGGTAATGCAGTTTTGCTGTTCCTCTGTGGAGGAACAAATCTGCAATCGGCTTGTTCAGTATCAGACATTATTTGAGGATGAGGACATGGAGCTGACATAGCATGGTTCAGAAGAAAATCCATGGTTTAGAATATTTTTTCTGGTGCAGTTTCTTCATCTGATTAACACAGCAGACCATTGGTACTCTGTTTGGCTGTGTGTCACGGATCAGGTGGAGCAGAGAGTATAACCTACAATGGGAGGTGTAGGGAATGACAGAGAGACAGAGACAGACACAAAGGATAAAGTCGTGTCTGGGAAATCACACATAACCTGAAATTATGTGTTAAGTAGTGGACCTGATGGTGCTGTGATGCAAACTGTGATGCCATGTGGATTTGCACTGACTTACATCCTCTGAAGATTTAATCCCCAGACTATCAAACTGTTCACGCTGGAATGCCAGTATTCAACTAACCTTGGAGAGCTACAAAACATGCATTAACAAAACAGCCCACAGAAACCTGGAAGGCAAAGTAGTACAGCAATTCTCAGCAGCACACTATGATGTACACAGTCTGAGTGTGATGGAAACAGTTAATTGATAAATAAAACTACTAAATATTGTCTGTGTATTTAGACAGTGCACTGAAGGGTTTCTCATTGTGCAGGGGAAATAGGCACACTTTCCAACCACCCTGATTCACCCTTGGACATTTCATGACTATGTCTTACCGCTCAGTTGAGCATAAATTCATAGATTTTACGGTTAAGGGAGCTTGAGATGGGCTGCTATATTTTCAGCACTTAGTTCTGCCACTTCTTATTGGACCATCTGCTGTCACCTTAAAGAGACAAGTGTATATTATCAAGGTAAACATACAAATCATTCCAGTATTTGATATTAAAAAAAAGAGAAACCTTTAAAAGTATTGATCCAAATGTGTCAATAATATTACAGATATAAGTCCTTAAAAAAGAAAATAACATAAATATGCTCTGGGCAAATTCAAACAGGATATTTTCATCATAAAAATGTTTGCTCTTTATAGAGCTTTACAATTTATTTATTTCAATGAAAATGTAAGATCCATTCTATTTCCAGTAGAATAATTTTAAAAGGAAGGAAAAGAGAGAAAATGATAAGTTTATCACAATTATTTTAGAATTGAATGGTATTATCTAACACTATGATTAAAAGTCAATCTTTCAGGGTCTGAGTGCATCTGAAAACAGATGAAGACACTGTAACATTCATCTGTGTGCACACAAAAGAGATTTATACACACCAATATATGTGCACACTTGTAGGCAGGCTTAATACATGCCATAGTTCCAAATTCTAGAAAGAGAGATGCACATGACATTCATTGTTAGGGGAAGGATCATTGAACTTTGAAGCAAAACTAAATCTTGTCACTGTTTACATACATATTGCTACATAAGACTCTGACAATACTATGAAACAATAATTATTGTCTGTAAGACCTATGGCATGAATAAATCAGCTGACACACTCCCTTCTGTATTTTCCATCATTAACACCTTGATCTTTTACACACACACGCACGTACATATATGCACAAACATATATGTTTATCTGCAATCATTGTTGAGTTGGTTTTTTTTTTTTTCCCCCATAGGAAAATACACTTAACTGTAAGATGGATATACTGAGTCTGCGTCTTTCATAGATGCCCAATTTAATGGACGCCTAATGTAATATATGTGATTGGCAGATGACAGAACTGATGAGAAAATAATTTTAAATAATAGAAATAAAATAAATAAAGGTAAAAGAAAAAAATGTAAAAAGTGTCTATTTCTACATAGCTTGCTATACTTTAGCAAATGTATTTGAAATTAATTCCCTTTTATTGTCTAGATCAATACCATTGTGATTAGTGCTGATTAAAATGGAAACACTTATAAACAAAATACACTAAAGTTTCTCAAATTAATTTCCCCACCTCCTAAACATTTAAAAAATAATCCACAAAAGAGTTTGAGCATCTTGTTTCTTTTGAGGCAGTGTAATCATACATATTTTTATTCATATCTGATACTACAAAAGCTGCAGAAAGATTCTATTGTTAGTATGTACCATATTATTGGTATTAACACACTCTAAATATGTGGAAATCTCATTCCAGCGGGGTTCTCTGTTTAATTTGTTCCCCTGTGATAATTACAGTTTTTGTCTGAGATGAGAGTCTTTTTTGTTAAGCTCCAGTGCTTCTGTGCAGTCCAACTGTTATGCTGAGAAGTAAATGAAAAAGCCTGTGCTCAAAAGCAACGGAAATAGGCCTCAGTACATTCATTTTCAGGTCTCAGCTCTGTGCAGAACAAAAAGACACAGTGTGATTTTGAAAGATGATGTCCTATCATTGTGTCAGAAATTACGGGAATTTTCCATTGAAATACAGGAGTCCCTCCAAAGAGTTCATTTTATTTTATTAGTTTATTTGGCTCGTTTATTATTTGCTTGTATTAGGAACAGTTTAAACAACAAATACATATGTATATACATACACACGCATGCACACATGGGTATATTTTTAAGTATGTAGGTATGTATGTATTGCTCTTTACCCTAGTAACATGAAGTAGGGTGGTAGGTTTTAAGATTACCAACACTAATCAATAATTGATACACTGGTTTTCTCAAGCATGATCCATTTCAGTGAGTGAAAAAAATGGTGCAGAGCAACATGGTCACTTAGATGACATCTGTCATCTCTTTATGCTTCTAAAACATAAACCAACATCACATACGCAACAGTTACGCTCCTCCCATTTTCTTCTTTCATTCAGGTACATGGATACCAACACACACAAAGAGTCATGGAATGGAGAAATATCCTTACTGACCATGCAAATGGCAGGAAGGCAGGAAGAACCACAGCACATTTCAAGAAAGGCTGAGAATTCAAAATGACCTTCAAATATTTGCAAAATGATCTGGAAAAGAATACAGGGAAGGAGTATGAAATTCAGGAAGGACAATTGCAAGATACTACTTAAATTATAAATGTTCAATAAATACAGGATAGTGTAGCTGATTGGAGAGAAATTTTTCTTAGAAACTGATAGCTATATGGGTCATCCCTGCTGCAGGCTTGACGTGTTATGAGCATCAAATTTCTGAAGAAAAAATAAAATTTATTCTGTGGTGCAAATGCAAGAGGAAATATACATAATGTTTAAAACAAAATAATTCTTTCTGTTTACTTCATGTTGTGAAGGCATTAATAAAAGTGCCTGAATATCACACTTCAGAACTGACATGCATCTTTTTTGACAAGAAGGATCAGAGGCCTGTGAAGACCTTCAAAAAGGACTGGATACATTTAGTTCATCTAAAGATGATAAAGAAGGGAATTATGGTATGTTTTTCTGAGAGCAAGGGAAAAGCCTGTTACTCATATTCCTACTCAGTCTGAAAAGAAGGTCTGGACTCCAAATCCAACAAGAAAGATTCTGCTTAAGGATCAGAATTTTTTGTAGGCAAGTTGTTTTGGGTCATGGATAGACAGGTTTGTGGATACAGAGGCTCATGGAAGGACATGGTCAACAAGAAGGCTTGAACACCCTCCAGTCCCACTTTCATGACATTTGCACAGAACAGAGTCTGCTCCAGTGTCTTATTCCACTGCATTTACTTCAAATGCCCACTACATGTTACTCCCTTATTCCTTTTATTTAAAACAAGGCGGGGGAGGGGGTCCCTTCCTTTTTCCATTACACCGATTCTATCTTGCTCTCTTGCTTTTCTTCTCTGTACATTTATTTGTTCCACTCTAAGACATATTTTTCTGTGTCTCGTCAGTCACAGTGCATCTCTTTCCCTTCTCTCTTAGCCCGTTTCTGTCTCCTCTCCCTTTAACTTTCTCCTTTCTTTTCCCCTCCTGTCTTTCAAGAGGGAGGAAAAGCCTGGAGCTAGATACTCCCACAGGCAGTTATTCCTCTTCTGGGATTTCAGAGATGGAGTGCAAAGGGTCAGACCTACTGGTCTCCCCAGTTCTTGGGTTGAAAAGTGGGCAAGTGGAAGCAGCCACAGAGCAGCAGGTATGCTGCTGAGGGAAACTCAAAGAGGAGCCCACCGAGCCCCAGCTGTTGCTGTGGACATCCTCTTTCTGCCCCAGCATGGGGGTAGAAGCTTAAGCATGGATTATTTTTCACTGGAGAATCTAGACCATGCTTATTTTCACTCCTGCTGAATTTCAACCCCTTTACTACCTCAGGGCAAAGAACTTGGTTTCAACCTTCAGCCTCTCAGGAGTACTGCAAGGGAACAACATTTGTCTTTTAAGGCATTTTTGGGGAAAACCTTTTTTTTTGGAGGGTTGAGGGGGAAGATTTTTCTTCTCCTCTCTAGTTTATCAATTCCTCCTAGTCTTGATTTAGTCTAGAGTGTGTTTTTGCAAGCTCCTGTGATGTTCTCTTCCCCTGGGACAAAGCACGGGTCCTGCTGATTAGACTACAGGAAAGCCCTATCTTAGCATATTTGATTCTTCTTTTCCTGTTTCATAATTGATGTTGGTTTTACAGTAGTTTATACGCAAACTCATATATATCACAAGCACTCACATATCACACATCCATTTGGGCATGTACTTGACTGCAAACAGCCAGCATTTCCTCAGTAGGCATACAGGATTGGATGTTGTAGCCCTTCATCTCATCTCTCCACCGAGACTCTGTGAGAATGCCCTGACTGCACTGCTACTCCCCTATCCCTTCTCACAAGGGCTTTCGTTTGCCAGCTGGTGCCAGGAACTGCTTTAACTGGTCCTGAAAGATTAATCCACTCTGGCAATGTGTTAACAGCATGGTGTTTTCCTTACCGCAGCGTGTCATCTCTGCACAGTCATTTGGATGTTGCAAGCTGGGAATCCTGACACCAAGAAAATCAAAGACCACGCATGTTTGTAGCCTCTTTGCTGCTCAGAGTATGTGTGGTATGATGCCCACTCACCAATTAGCAAGGAGCATTCAGGGGGTAAAGCTGCAGAACAACAGGGAAGGTTCAGTAGGTCCCTTACTAGCTGCTATAGAAAATGTCATCTCCTTTGTGGGAGCTCCCCTCTCTGTGCTTGCACTGCCACGTCGGTGCCAGGACCTTAGTCCCAAAAACTTGCCAAAGGAACTGGCAAAACATTTCCTACTTCTGGCCCTGTCCTCAGGCCCTATGCTGCGGACAGGCTGGAGCAGCCCTGCAGGGTGGCAGGGCTAACCCCTCAGACCTGCCAGCTGCCAGCACAGCCTGACAGGCAAACAAACAAACAGAAATCCCAAAGAAAATAAGAGCAATTGAACCCACCCACACCAAAAGATTCCTGAAGGCTTTTAGAAAATATATTTGTCACTCAAAAAAAGAAAGAAAAAAGCAGACAGCAACCAAAACTAGGCATAGCAGATTCACCACATCACAGCACCAGCCCGTTTTAAACAGACTGTGGTTACCTTGGTTATGCAGTGGGTACCCTTTGTGAAAACCAAATAAACAAACAACACACACACACTCCAGTAATGCAGGAGCTGCTCTCAGACTGCATATTGGCTCTGAGCCACATCTCCCGCAGTAAGGGGAGTGTGGAAATGCACAGCCTTGGCAGCAGCTTCCAGTGCCTCAGGCTCTCACAGTTTATTTTATTTATTTATAGGATTTTCTATGGCACTCGTCACCCTCATATCTAAGCATCTTAGAGGTATTAGCAGACTTACCCTCACAACCCCTCTTTGAGATTCAAAAGTTATTATCCCCATTTTATAGATACAGAACTAATAGGTCACTAACTTGCTCAGATTCAGAAGGAGAATCTGTCAGAATTAGGGACTGGACAAGCCCTTGAGTTCCATTCCTGAGCTTTAACCACAGAAATTTCCCTCTAAGGGCATTACTGAGATTGATGAAATACAGAAAACAGAACGTCATGGATATATTTGACTCCTGTTTGTTTTTTTTTTTTACAATGTTGGGTCTAGCAGCTGCTAAGTACATAGAAAAAAAGGTAAAATTCTATTTGCACTTTTCTTCATTGCTGAGGTCTACATGGGGGTATCAATACAGTACACCTTTTTCATTAGTGTTTCTAATAAAAGCAACTGATATACTTTAGACTTGCATGCAGCCAGTCTAACACATTTTTGGCATGACAGTAATCCTAAATTAGTTGCTCTATGTTTATTTTTATTTTTTCTTCTGTTTGTGGTTAATTTTTCTAATTTAAGGACAATCTGGTGCTGCTCTGAAGTAAGATTCTTTTTTCATTCCATTTTTTCCCCAACTCCTCTCAGTTGATGACTTCAAGAATTAAACTGCCTATCATGCAGCTATTTTGGTGTTCAAACTGGCCACTGCTATAAAGAGTTGTGCCTCTTGCTCTCCATCACTGTTCAGAAAAGCAGCAGATACTTCTGTGTGTCAAGAAACCAGGAGAATCCCATGTCACTGCAAATGAACCATGAATTTCCAGGGTTCAAAGGACAATGAGAAAGACAGGATGAGTCATGTGACTTTTGTGTTGCACCCTGATAAATGGCAGGTCAAGGAGGGTTGTGTTTAATAGTATATTCCTCAATGAAATGTCACTTTTTCCTCAATGTGTCCTCTGTGTGAGCTAATTAAAATCATGTTTTACTGCAATGTCAGCACACGAAGTTGCTGACTTTCTTGTTGTCTTCTACATAGTACAAAATGAATGTTGTCATTTGATAAATTCAGGATCTTAAAGGTTCTGTCTGATGGGGTCTAATGTATGCTGCTCTATATATGTTTAATGCTTTCAAACTGCCTCTCTTCCTTTGTTCAAATCACAGCATTCATGACCTGTACATAATGTTATCTCCTGCCATCCTTAAGCCTCACCCTCCTCAAAATTAACAGAATTTTTAAAAAGATCTCAAGCAAATATTGGCATTGCTTCCCTTCCAGACTGTTTTAAATTAGTTTTTAAACAATGTGTCCAAAAGCCACACTCATATGCATCCAATGAGAATTGGCTGTACAGGTGCAATTTTCTTACAGGTTACTTTTACATTGATATCAGGGAGTGTTTGTTATGTTCATTTGGAAATAAACTCTACCACCTTACACCACATCTGTAATAAGCAGTAGTTAAAGAGTATGGTTATAGAAAGCATGGTATTAATTTCTCTAACCAATAGCAATTGCAGGATTGGCACCAGGATTCTTTTTCGTAAAGCTCTTGGAAACTGCTGTACAGGAATACAAATGAGAAAAATAAACAACCTGCTATTGCATTAACGTTCACTTTTACTATTTCTATCCTTCTATCCTTTAAAATTCTTTTTAACAAAAAGCAGAGTCAGTATCTCTGCATGTTTTACAGTAAATGACAAAGAGCAAAGTTTCCAACTTTGGTCTGAAGCTATATCACCTTGTGCTGTGATCCACACACACCTCGTAAGTTAGTTTGGGACTGAGTCAGTTCTTCAGTGAGAACTGTCCACATATTAATTTATTGATAGGTGCTACGGCAGTGAGCGGTGGAAATTCAAGCCACTGCTCAGTACAAGGTGTACTTTCACCCCCTTCCCCACCCCCACCCTCATCCAGCTTGCTCCCCTAGCAGAAGCTGTGCAATGCTGACTTCTGGCTGAGATACAAAACACAGATCTCAAAGAAATTCTCTCACCTCCTAAAGACCTTATCCGAAGCCCATTAAAGCTGATGAGAGCCTTCCCATTGACTTCAGAAGGCCTCAGATCCAGTCCCCCAGGGAAAAGATGTTAACACTCGTGCATCCTTAAACCAGCCAGGAGAACTTCTTGAAATCAATATCTCTCTATCAATATTGGTACCTAAAACCCCTAAATACAACAAAGACACTTCTTGTGAGTCCTGCCAGCTGCAGGGAAAAAAAAATAGAAAACAAGCCCTTGGGAGACACCATTACCTAAAATAAGCAGCTGAGTCTGAGCAGTGACCACAACAGCTACAAAACTATATCCTAACCTTTCTGTGTTTGTACTCACTCAGCTTTGCTTTACTGTACTCCCAGCTCCGCACTGAATGCACTAAATGACTCACATTACACACACTGCAACAAAGGCAGTTATACCCCAATCTTCATTAAGGTCTTAATGCAGCAAGGTACTTAAGCACATGCCTAACTTTAAGTACAAGGGAAGTCTAATTAACTTCAATGGGACTGCTTGCTTGCTTTAAGCCAGGCATGTGCTTAAGTACCTTGCTGAAACTGAGACGAAGACTCCAGGTGCTACCATTTATACAAGTGTCATTAAACACAGAGTTAGTGTACTTAGATACACAAACTTCCTAACCCCTAAAACCACGTCATTAAATTATAGCACTTACTAGAAAACAGCAAAGGTGAGCATGTTGATGAAGCATCACATACATCAATGCACATACATAAGCATTAAAGTGATCAGAAATACAATATCTCACACACATTTTCAGCACTCCACCTGTGGTTTGTACATGCATACCTGCTCCTTCAGATTTCAGATTTCTATAGACAGAGACTGCAGACTTCTGAAAGGCCTGTGAAAAAGACCCTGATCTGAAAATAATACCATCTGTGACTTAGGCATAAAAGAACAAAGAACTGAAACTGGAAATGGTTAGTACCTCAGGGGCAAAGCAAAAACTGTTTAGGTTCCTTAACAGTCCTTTTTTTGTACTTTCAAGCATTTATGTTATTTTTCAGCTGTCTGAATTTCTTGTATTTTTAGTGGCCGTTTAATTGTCATCAGATAGAAGTTAACCCACTCACTTGCTGTGTGACTGCAGGCAAGTTGCTTGACCTTCTTTTTAGTCCTCTTCTCTGGCTTTATAATCCAGCACAAATGGGAGCTCACTAAAACCTAGAAGCTGTGTGTGTGCTGAGCAGAAGAAGTTGGCTAGTCTGCTGGTTAGTTCATCAACAGTTTTGTCAGGGTCAGAAAAAATTACTGGGAAAGGACAACCTGCCTCAGACCAGGCAGGTTTTAATTCTGCCCATTCCCCATGAAATTTTTTTGAGCTGTGTTTCTTCATTAGTGGTTGGACTCCATGAGCTTAAAGGTGTTTTCAAACCTAAATGAGTCTATAATTTGTTAATTCTATAATTAGGAGTTGCAGCAGAAACCCATGAACTGCATATTTGGAGCTGCACAGGGGTTCCTACTTAGAAACCTAGGATCTCAAAAAAATTAGGTCTCCTTTCTCCAATCTCAATGCAGCTCACAGCTTGACTAAGGGACTGGCATCACTTCCCTGTGAATATGTGGTTAAGAACCCAAAACTATGCACAGATTGTGGATTATTCTTGGATATCCCTATTTGGTAAATACAATCGTTAAATAAAGTTTGCCTCATGCTCAGGGCAATATGGAGTGACTCCCTCAGACTGAACACGAAGGATTTAGCCCACAGGGAATAGTGCACCTGAAGGAGATCAAGGAAATTTGGTCTTTAGGATGAGGGGAGAGAGATAATAGACAAAGCTAATTGGTGTGACTCTCATTTTGTATATGACAGTTAAATACTATGGTGATGAGTATAGAACTGGTTTTTTTCTCCTTTCAATTGATTATCTGATTATTTTGCTGAGGTCAGTAGCAAGTGTCTCTGACCTCATTGTTTGCTGAAGCAACTGTATTGTCACCAGCACTGGAGTGGAACATTGCTAAATGAATGGATTAAGAAAAGTGCTCATAAAAATGCTGAAATGCACTCAGTCTTTGGTAACCAAGACCATTACTATATAAAAGGAGATACTGAAAAGAGCATTACACTGGACAATTGCTTCAAATAATCATTTGTTAAATATCAATTTACCCACCTGTTATTCTACCTACTGCTCAGTGTTGAACTGTTGGATGCTCTAAAAAAATCATCAAGCACTTGATATTAAGATTTATTTGAGGAAAAATGACATGGAAAGCATTTCTAGAGGGTCTTTCACTGTGAAGAAAGATATGTATTTACAAAGTTATGCAATTACTCAAACAGTATTTGAGTATACTTTGAAAACTGTTAGAAGAGAAGAGGAGAAAAACCTGCTGTCTTAGTTCTTTTCAAACAGAAAAGTGCTTTGCTTGATTTTATAAGCAACATGCTGTTCTGTTGTCAGCCTTTCTGCATCTGTTATATCATGGGTCTTGACAACATCATAGGCCAATGTCCCTTGTGATTGAAGTAAAGTATTAAATTTTAGTATCCAGAACAAGGTGATATTTCAAAGGCCAGGCTGTTATTGAGCTTGCAGGTGATAAGTCTCAAATTCTGAAATTCTGCATTTTATAGAGAAGCACAACTGCTGACTTCAAAAATAAGTTTATAAGAAATTGCCAAGCACAAATGAACAAAGTTCCCAATGCTCTGGACCTGATTAGAGCCAGAGGGTTCCAGGGCAGAGTGCAAATTGCTTTTCTTGAGCTTCTCTGTGGCTTCTTCGCTTTACAGAATATGAAACACCTGCTGGTAGTGGTGTTAGAGAAGATTACACTAAAATCAGGCCTCAGCCTTACTTGAAAGTCACAGAAGAAAATTCCTGTAACTGAAATCTATTTTGCACCAGTAATAAAGCCTTGGCAGCGCAGTTGAAATAATTGTATAATGCCATTGTAATACAGGGTAGAGAAGTAATATGAGGAACTCCACCTGGAGTCCATCTCTGGGGCACCCAACATAAGAAGGAGCTGCTGGACTGAGACCAAAGGACGGCCACTAAGATGATCAGAGGGCTGGAGAACCTCTCCTGATCAGCCTGGAGAAGAGCAGGCTCCAAGGAGAGCTTACAGCACCTTCCGGTACCTAAAGGGGACTAGAAGAGAGCTGGGGAGGCAGTTTTTGCAGGTCAAGTAGTGATAGGACAAAAAATAATGGCTGTAATATAAAAGAGAGCAGGTTTAGGTACAAGGAAGAAATTCTTTACAGTGAGGGAGTTGAGACACTGGAACAGGTTGCCCAGATAAACTGTGCGTCCCCCATTCCTGGCACCATTCAAGGCCAGGCTGCACGGAGCTCTGAGCGATCTGGTCCAGTGGAAGGGCAGGCTCATGGCAGGGGGGTTGGAACTAGGCAATCTTTAAGGTCTCTTCCAACCCAAACCATTGTATGAATCTTATTCTACGAAGTTTGATGATTTCCTGAGGAATATTCTGCTTGAGTAGTGGGTTACGTGAGTGCAAACACCTCTCGGTGTCATTAGTATAGAATTGTCCAGTTTTCAGGCTGTAAACAGCGAATGCAAACACCTTAACCTTAGGAATCATCAGGTTTCAGCTGTTGATCTTTCCTGCAGGGAATCACCAGACTAAGAAGTGTCATACCTATCCCTTAGAATGGATGTACATTCTGTCTGAATTGAGAAGTCTGCATTTTTTTCCCCAAAAGTCTGGAACTGGCCAGTGTTATCAGGAGAAATAATGTGAATTGCAAAAGGTGAATATGAAACATAGGTGTTTGGGTAAATAGCCAACACAAAACACTGTGGTGTTCACTTCAGCTATGGAATAAACCAAAATCCTCTATTCTACAATATGGATTTATGAAAAGAAAGAGAGCACCTAAAAGAAGCTTTCACACTTGGTCCCCAGAAAGGGGCCAAGAGCCCTTGACTGACATCACAGTAAAATCACAGGTAAACACCACTTCTTTTCCTAAGCAAGATTCATGACATCAGGGTCATTCTGTTCTATGTCACCCACTATCAGAAGAAAACTGCCTTCTCATGAACCATTTCATTCATTCCATCTTCCATCCAACAGCTCCCATAAAAAATTCTGTTTTTATAATGAAGATGGAGGGGGCTGTAAAAGACAAGAGAACATAGAAAGATAAAAACAACTTGACACTGAAAATTAGGGAGGTAAATAATTTAACAATGGATTTCTGCAGAACTGAGCGGAAGTCACAAAAACACAGGCTACAGCCAACCTTTTTGTCTGCTCTTACTACAACTAATGAAACATTAACTATAATACATAACCATTGGTGATCATATTTCATTTGATAATCCATTAGGGCCTCACATAGTTCTCTGCTTTTTCATATAAAGCATAATACTTTAGGGGGAGGGAAGCTGGCAGACAGAGGCGGAAGAGGATTTGTACTCACACTGTGTGCTGGCACAATAATGTTCTTCCTGCTGAACTAATGGCTCTTCATAGGGTTTAGGTCAAAGAGTTTAATGGAGCTTAGCTCTGGATGTCTCAGTAACTTCTTAGATTCTAAAACTAAACTACTTTAGTCTTAAAATACAAATGATGATGGTCCTAATAAGGAGACACATTCCCAACCAGAATTGAGAGTGAAATATATGACAAGAATGTTAAAACAGATGATATCTTCCTTCCAAGTAATGCTGAAAAAGATGTCTGTTCCTTACCACAGATGAATTCACTACTTCCTGCAGTTCTCCATGGCAGAGGAGAAGGAGAGTTTGCACTGAGAATGTTTGCTACATTTTTTTTAGCCCCTGAGATTTAAATACATATATATATATAAATAAATACGGAACTCTCATATCTGCATATATTTTGCTTTTTTTGTTATGTGGCAACATGTGGAGAGAATGCAAAGATCCCCTCACCACATTGTATTCCAAGATGAATCATAAAATACCTTACTTCTATGTCAGCCACAAATGTCACTTTGAAAAAAGTAAGAGATCTCTATTAAAGAGTTTCATTTTTTCAGACTTTCCACTGTTACCTTTCTCTACTTCTCTAAAAGTTTCTTCTCATAACATATAACTGACATTACAGACAAATCTACTTGACCATCCAGATTTCTTTAGCAACATAAATCTTCTTTTTCTGCCTGATTTTACTGCACACTGGAGTCTCCTTATATATGTCCTACAATTGCACTGGAATCTACCAACAATTCCCTATTAAAGGTATTTTGTTGTTTCCAAAGAGAAATATCCTGCAATTTCTTTCAATATAAAGATAAAATTTCTTTTATCTGAAATTAGGAAGGATCAAAGAAAACTTGTAATTCTCTTTCACAAAATTGATGGGTTTTGGTGGGGACTCTTTTTCGCTTGGGTTGGCAATTTCTGTCCTGACAGATCTGTGTAGTTTCCTTGGTCAATAGTTTAAAAAATAGATATAAAGGATAAGGAGAATGGCTGCCCTAGGAAGTCTGCAACATACCTTACCAATCATATGCTAGAAGTGTCTTTTATAGAATTCGTGCAGGAATGAAAAGGCCAAAAATTATTCTAGACAACTTTCAAAAATTCAGAGACTAAACAGGGGAAAGAAAGAGTCAGATTTTCACACTACTGGACTTGTAATAGGCAGCTGCATCTTGGTAAAGAAGCCTAAAGAAAGGTTAAACCCTCACCGTGTTCCTCCACTAGCAGCTATCACTTTGTGCAGAGGAAGGGCGGTTGCAGTTATGCTGTCTGGCTTGATGAGCCAGAGCTCCAAGAGGCTGAGGTAGAAGCAATGTCCAGCAAGGGGCAGAAGATTGATCCAGCATTTCAACTGCTGGATGCCTCCAAAGAAGCACTGAAAAATACTGAGGTAGGTAAAGGCTGCCCACAAGTGCTCTGATCTAAGGAAGAGTGTCTTTGCAGCCTCTTCCATGCAAGACCCCTGTTTAAATAGAACACATGAGTTTTGTGATTCCTATTACTTCTCTGATGATACTCCTCCTTTAATGTTTTGGTTGTAAGTCATTGTCAATTCTGTTAGTGTTTTGTAGCACCACTCAATTAATAGAAACACTTCTTTAAAAATACTTAAATTTGCAATATTTTGCTTTAGTTTGGGGTCTGTGTTTTTTGGGGGCTTTTCTATACCCTAGGGGAAAAAAAAAAAACATTAAAAGAGGTAAAAACCTCCTTAACTATACAGAATTTTGTACTGGGGCACCATGGTTGAGATTTCTGAAGAAAGCAACATTTTGTTGTATTGGAAATTACCATAGCTCTTGTAAACAGGTGATAAAAGTGTCTATCTCAGTGGTTATCAGCTTGTTCATGTGTGTAATTACTTCTTACAATGCACCAACCCTCTATGGCCTGACAAAATTGGTAAGGATGTTGCATTTTATTTATATTTTTAAGAATATATTTGAAGATGGGTTTTATGTGTGTGTGTGCGTGTGTGTGTAAATCCAGCATATAGATGCAGCACCGAGATTTCCTGAAAGCTAGAAAGAAATAAAGAAGAAAATGGTTACTAACAGACAATAGGGACAAAAATAAGAGGGAGAAAGAATAGCCAAAAAAAAAAAAAAAAGAGAAAAAAAAAAGATAGAGATTGGATGCTGGGACTAAGCTACCTGTAATACCTCCAGAATACACAAGAAAAGATCAAGAAAGTCCAGGCTGCAGAAATCCATTGAAAAGTGAAAAGAATCAATTTAATTTATCACATTAACTAAATTTAAAAAAACCAATGCCAGACCTAATACAGATGTTTTGCAGTATAGTGGGAAAATGAAGACATTTTCAAGCAGCAAGGCTTGCAAGTCATCGTCTTGAAATGCTTAGATCAGGTGGCACTCTCTGTTAGAAAAGTAAGCTCTGTAATGATATTGATTGCTTCCAAGGCCATATTAGAGATGAAGACATGTCCCAGGAGAGAGGTTGTTGTCACCTTGACCTTGGGTCAGAGCTGGACCACTGACCCCTGACACTCAGGACTTCTGCACTGCATCGTGATATCTTTCATGCCTACAGACGAAGTCAGCAGGGGACATGTGTCGATGTGGCCCTTGCCAAATCAGAATTGACTGGCCTGTAGGAAGCTGGAGAGCAGCGGGAAATGTGGGTTAAAGTATGTCAATAATGTTTCACAAGAACAATTTCTCCCAAGAATTGTAGCTGTTGGAATGTTTTGACATTTATTCGGTAGAGAAATGTAGCATGTTTTGTGAAGCACTTCAAGAGAGCTGCTGCTAACTGCCGCGGTGTATTGATCTTCCTGTTAAATTGCATGGGCACACTTGGGAGATCATTGAGATTCAGGCAACAGGACAGAAAGGATCGGCTGCACCCGATGGTCACTAATGGTAATTGGTTTCGATCCTTGCACTTGAAGAAGCCGTGATTTACTTGGTTCACAGATGAATTGTAGACACTAAATATTTTGAAAAGAAAATATACTGGGATTTCTTTTTCTCATGTCATTTACAAATTATTGCCTCCACTTCGAATGTTTCATATAAAGGGTAGAAATCCACATGATTCAATATAAGAACACGCTAAGCACAATTTCAAGGAATTCTCTCTTATCTGCAAAGCTTGTATTAGTGCAAAGCAAATGAACTTTCTGATCCTAATATAAATTATTTAATTAAAAAAATATAAAAAAATTTAGCAGGATCTTAAGAATCCATCAACACTCTTAAGCCTCCCTATGATCACAATAGATCTTTTTCACACGATACACATTCCTCTCTATCCCATTTGGTGGTGCATCATCACAGTCTTGACATAATGAATGTTAAAAAGAAGTGTATTGAAGGCAACCACAAAAGTAGAACAATGTAGGCAGGTATGGCTAGCAATGTAATATTTAAGTAAATTATACTGGAATGAAGAATCTGATGTGAAAATTGGATACTAATGTTAATATCAGAGTAAATTATTGCTACAATACAGGGGCTGATAAAAATTGGAGTATACTTCCAAAAATGAATGTGATGATAATGCTGCCAAAATTCATGCCACACATGATTTTCAAAGCAGATTTTAAAGGGCTTCTGTAGCTTTCTGCTTTATACAAGATACTTTGCTAAGTATATGTACATAATTACATGAAAGCAAAAATATTCAGTAAATGATGGCTGCTTTAATACAAAGAAATTCATATATACTAAGATTCTGGGAAGGAACCAGTTCTGTACTTCTTTTAATCTGTTTCAAGTACACGTGTCCTTTCTGATACATACCACATTCCTACGGGTTTTTAAAGGACAAAAGGGTTTTCAGTTTTTGTTCTGTGGGTTTTTTTTCCCTTCAATGGAGAGGTCAGCAGTTTCTACAAACAGCTGAGTTTCATGCATAAACTTGCATAAAATATCCATAAAATCTATATAGCACTTTGACAAATAGAAAATAGCACAATATAAAGGAAAAACATATATTGTTTCTTTGTTAACTGAGATCAAAATTATGCTTATCTGGAGTCTTTTGGTTAAAATGACTGTAAATAGATTGCAAATTCAATTACAGCTAAATCATGCTTTGCCGAATTTGTATTATCCAGAACTAAAATAGATAAAATAGAGAAAAATGAATGTCTGAATGCTACTGAAAGTTCAGTATAACAGCAATATGGCACTTTCAATTGCTGTACAAGTCTCAAATTTCTGAAATATTTACAAACCTTAGATAATGACAACCTCAGGAGAAAATCAAGAAAACAGACGGTATACAGGAGATAGCCCGAGGCAACCAGTGATGAGGTCAGATCTATACTGTATGTGTGCTTTACATGAAAAACGCTCTACTAAAATGTCTTTGCGTGCTGTGTAGAGCTTTGGGATGTAGCAGGTATTCACTAGGGGAAGGTAAGGATTATTTACTAGGATCAGTAACATGGAATTCAATATTAAAACCGACAAAGGTTATCATCTATTACACATTAAATTCACCACAGTTGTTTGACAACTCTCATAGCAACAGATTCCACCCTTAACAATTCAAAGCAATCTTTCAGATTAAAGTTCATGTGATCACTTTAAAGAACTATTCATTGTTAATCAAGCAATATTGCTTCAGGCATCATGTTTGTCTTTCACTTCAGGCTATTTGGTTGATTGCAGAAAATGCTGAGTTTCTCTGTGTGTGTGTGCAGAGCTGTGTGTCTGCTGGGTGGAAGTGACAGGTGAGGTAGTGGGGAGGGGGAGATATGGGAACTGATTGAACAGACTCTGCAACAGCGATAAATAAAGTCCCAGTGACTGTTTTGGTGGGTAGGATGAGAAGTATATTCTGCCTTAATAATTGCACAATTTAATTTTTCAGGATATTAACCAATGATGGTATCTTTGAAATATAAAATATTCCTTTAAAACACCTAATACTACATGTATAAATAATATATACACATGCATATGTGCTTCTAACATTGCCCAGATTATCTCGATCATGTAGTACTTTACATATTTTCTAGTCAGAGCTGTTACTGAAAGAAAGGTACTTCTCAGAGGGATTAAGAAAACCAACTCCAACATTTCATGGCATAGAAACCCTCTTTTTTTCCCCTCAGTTGCGCAGCATCTGCTCCAGGCATGTCTTAGTCTTGATGTAACAATACTCCAAAGGTCTAACAGATGCAATACCCACAACAATAACATTGTAGGGAGGAAAGACCAAAGATGCTGGCACAGTTACGTGCGCTGATATTGCTGTTGCAGACCTTAGAATCTTTACTCAAGTGATCTAACACCTGTGATGGTGTTCAGCATCCTCAAAAAACTTGTCCTTTTGAGGAAAGCTTTCATTCTGCCACGCTGCCCTGACATCTAACCAGGTGCTGAGTCCAAGTTCAAGGTGAGAGACTGCTTGCTATCAGTCAGTGCAACTAGCCCATTGTAGGTTCATGCAGACAACAGCAGCAACCACTGCCAGCAGCACCGAAGGCAGTACAAGAGTCAGAATGAATCCTCTATCAATGCCCATGAAGAGTCCTGCTTGCAGGTCACAGCATGACCCTTAAACAGGAATGAAAGACAAATAAGCCATACTTCAGCCTTGTAAACACTGGAAGTGGTGATCCCATCAAGATCTCTTCAAGAAACAAGGGTGAAACCCTACAGCAGTGTCTGAAGTAATTTTTATTTCTTGACTTAAAGAAAATCTGCATTCAAAAACCATCTTTAACAATAATATTTTTTTCATTAGAAAATGTTAATTTGTTTGAAATGAAACTGTGTGCAGGAAAAAAGTGGTTTTGAATAACTTTCTGATTCAAAAGTCTTAGACACAAAGACTTTTTAAGTGGTCAAATATCCTATTTAGACATTTTTAATAAAAATTTCCCAGTTTGGCTCCAATTCAAAATAATCTTCCATTAGACACTGTGCCAAATAAGAACTGTTTATAAACAACTAAACCCTAAAAAAATGCTTTGAAATTACTGGCATTATACTTGGTATTTTACCCAACCACATTTTTTCCCACAGTTCATCAGTTTGCGTAAGTTCTTCAATCCTGAGAGAAACCAGCCACTGGAAATTTGTGTTGTTGGGTTAATATTGTCTTACTCAGCTATCCTTACCGTGATGTTTTCCAGGAGAAAAGATTTCATTAGGAAAGCCCTCCTATTTTGTATTTTGGAAGGTTACTCACAAAATCATCTTTTTCTTCTGTCCTTCTCAACATTTCTAGTTATAATTTCTGAGATCTGAGAAAGGGTGATCTTATTTCAGAATTAAGTCAAACATCAAAAATTAAAACTAAACAAAACTTTTAGAATCTTTGCAATCTGCTTACAGAGTGCAAAATATGTATCTGCCTCATAATCTTCCAGAGGGTTTACTCCTAGTTAAAGATATTCTTACAGTGAGAATTCTTTAAGCATGAGAAAATTAAATAGTAACAATTCATTACTACTAAAGCATCATGATGTGTACTTATTTTACTCTTTCCTCCTTTAGACTAGGCAAAATAAGCAAGGAAGCTGCTGACCTTGCCCTCTAGAAGTGTTTTCTAATGGTCAAAATCATTCTAGAAGAATTAAGGGTTTGTTTTGGTTTTTTTTAATAAGATGGTGTTTTATTTTAATGATGCTTTGAAATTCCTTTTCAGCCAAAAAGAAATCCCGTTAACTGTGGAAGAAAATTCAAATCCTGATGACAATATCCTTGACAAGTCTATGCTTCTCCGGAGTAAATGAGATTTTACTGTGTTTTCTTTCATTTTCTCTTTTAATATTTCAGAAGAATGAAAAATAGTTTCTAATGAATCACTGATCCTTCTTTTTTCCCCCTTGTTATATTATTACCCTTACTAAGAAACATTCCCATAAATGTATATCTTCTTTTTCATATTTTCCTAAGAAAGAGAAAAGCATTTTACAAAGATTTCTATGGTCATCTTTTCAGTTTGAATTACTGCCTGTTTTCACAATATGCAGATTAATTTATGACATTTGGATTTTATTCTTTAAGCTTCTTTAAAGTGCACCTATTTATTTCATATGTGTGTATGTGTTCTAGCACAAACTATATCTAAAATAAATAAATACACATCAATAAAGTTAAAAGTAGAAAGATGCTTTACATCAAAGAGCTCAGCACGGAGTGGCAGCAGTGCAGTAGATATTACAGAAGGATAGCAACAAAGGAGAAACTCATGGCTCTAGTTAACAAAAACATGCAGTTGTACACGCGCAAGTGCGTAAGGCAAATATCATAAATACCTTTCACGTTCTTTTAGGAAATGCAGGTCATTTAATAGCTCAACTGGGTACAATGCTCACGCCCTCAGGAGCCCCAAGTGAAAGCTTCCAAATAAGTGAGCAGTATTCAGTCTGCTAGAGGAGTCAGGCTTTTCTGGTCAATGTTTTTGGATTTAGCTGAAGAAAATGTTGCCAGACAAGAAGTAATGAGATGTATCTGTAATTAGAGATCTCAGAATCACAAACTGAGGCTGTTTAAAGCTTAGATGAACAAAAATAAAGACAGAGCAGGTAGCTCTATAAGCAAAGAATTTCTGTATTTGTAATTTTTGGGGGGTTTTTTGAAGAGAGTGCAGAGGAAGTCTCAGTAAGAGTTTATTACAAATATCACCCTTATGGGTTATGTCTTCATGGATAATTTTGTCTATAATACTACGGAAGGGAAGGAGTCAAGAAACAAATAAGGGTAAGAAGGATCTTCTAATACTCCCAACCTAGCCGCAGGCGCAGGGAGTACTTGCTATTCTCTTAACTTATGAGCATGGATAAAACGTTGTTTTACAGGCAATGATGAAGGACATGTTCTCTTGTGACCATTGTCAGGCTTGTGGTAACAACAAAGACACAACTGTCATCATGTTGTCACACAAAGTTCCTAAAGATGTGCATTAAAACTCCTAAGAGGAGTGTGAAGGTTGTGTGAGCTCCTTCTCCTTCTCTAGCGGAGAGAGATACAATGACTATAGGATACAGTATATTGTTTCCTGTGAAAAACGATAACCATTTTCTACAGGCTCCTAGACTCAAAGTCTCCACTTGTGGTCATAGACTGCTCTGCATGCTCTGTATGTTTCCACTAATTACTCGCTGCAAGATCTGGACAGATTGGTCACGACAAAACACGGAATGAAAGTGTGACTTCCCGACAGAATGACTTTAAAAAGTTATTCTAAATTGGCATGTCCAAAACACGCCCTTTCAAGGGAAAAGAGATTTGCAAAGCAAAGGACAAGGGGAAACTCATACAATCTTTTTTTCCTAGCTCCCATCATTAATGCTGCTATGCAGAGAATTTATGGTTTTGGGGTTTTTATAACTGTAAGCTTCCTGCTAAGGCTAAGGTATGTGAAGATGAGCTCTAACAGTGTCTTCAAAATTCATAGGTTTGATATTGTTAATGCTATTCCTAGATGCTTTCAGTACTACTGATTTCATAAGTTGTAGTCTCTATTCATTATGGGCAATTCTTGCTTTAATTTTCTCTTCTGTTGACTATTTTGTTCTTATTTTTAACAGTATACATATGCCTAGAGGAAAAAAAGACTACAAGGGGTTTTGATGTATTTCTTGAGATGAATAGTCACCCTTCATGATACATTGCTACCTTTTGTGAAGAATTTAGCCTAAAGTTGATGCAATTTGCTTTCTTAGACCCTGAAAAGGAACACTCCAACAATACTGTTTAATTAATAATGGGGTTATGGATAAGGAATTCATATTTAGCTTCATTTTAAGGATGTTAATATTTGAAAGACTTTAGAATAATTTTCTTGCTAGATTGTCAAAATGTGGCCTTTAATCTATGACTATTCCCTAAAATGGTACCACTAACATGGAAAAAAAAAAAACCCCAGCTGAAAAAACATTAATATTTATGAGCAATCTATTGGGCAAACACTACAGGAAATTGGTATCACTGAATATATTTGTACCATGCATGTGATCCAGCCTTTCTCCACCCCTAGTTAGTCAGAGAACGAGAAAAACTTCTGAATTCAGTTTTTATTGTATCTATTTACAGTATCTATATCTTGCTCAGTCTTGAAACAACAAAGAAGGAAGTCCGCCTAATGGAAAATTTATGTGCGATTTTTGGAAGCAGAAGAGTTTGTATAAATTTCTGAAGCAATAGTGATTTTAGTGGAAGCAGACCTCTGCAGGAAACACTTGAAAATTCTGCCAACATGCTCTTGGATAGGAACAGGTAAATAATTACCCTCTGGTTGCACTAGTATCTCCAAAGAAAATGTAATTTATCTATTGCTCTGACTTGGATTAACTCATGATATTGGTGGAAGGATGACAGAGCTAATAATATTGTATTTTTTATATATAAACACATAGAAGAAAAATGGATGATAAAAGAGAATTCAGTTCAAAGGAAAAGACATGCTGACTTTGATGTTTCCCACAGGTGCAGATCCATTTACCGCGACGGGCCTTTCTGAAGGGTTTCTGTATTACTCAGACTTCCAGCATTAGGATATTTTTTCAGTTGAAACCATTCAGATTGGAATACTGAATCCTGATATTGTTTTAATATCTATTTAGCAAGAACAGGATTCTCTGATCAATTGGTATAGCTAGTGATCCTTTTATCCATGTCTATCTGGGACAAGATCAGCAATTTTAAGGGGTATAACTTACCCACAAATTGTTCATGCGAGGATCAGAGAAGAAGAAGCTCAAGTTCATATATACACACACATAAAAATATTTATATATGAATATACACGTATATGTCAGTATACACATACTTGTTCACATATCAGCAGATCAGAAGGGGGGAACTCAGAAAATGATTGGTAAGGAAGAGGTATGAAAGTGCACATTTAAACTTCCATCATCTTTCAGACACATACACATCTGCATCCCTTATATCAAAGAATCTTTAGGCATAATCTCAATAACCCCCATAAAATGCATGCATTATCCCATAAACCCCATATCTCATGGACTAACAGCATGAATATACTTATAGGTTTTCCCTGAGTGCTCACACAGTGCAAAACAGCCTCTGGGCTGCAGGTAACCTGTTGCACTTGGGACAATAATGAAAAACCTGTCATTTGTGAGTGTGCTGGAGGGTACATACAAATGGAGTCTGGAAAGATCAGAGCTGAGAAGGTCCCTGCCTGAAGTTCCTGTCTCCAAGAGCAAATACCTCACCAGGCAGTGTGGCCTGATCCATGTTCCACCATATTCCATCATGTTCTTTATGTGCTCCATCCCTCATCTACAGGAACCCTTGCTACAAACTGGAGGAACTTTTCAACAAGGAGGCTGGGAGCCATCTTTGCAGGAGAGGGAAGAGACGGTATTCCAGGAGACATGTACAAGGGAGCCAGTGCATGACAGTGAGCTGAAACGTGTCCCTATGGATGAAAGAAGGACATGACAAGTATAAAAAAGAATGCTTTTCTCATGTCCTCGAGGATAATGGTACAACACCTGGTGTTGCAGAGCTGAAGGTTTTCTCTCAGTATAGAGCACCAACTCTTCATGGACTTCCATCATTCTCTTCCACATCTTGAGCTTTGGAAGATGTGCATGTTGCCAGGGAATTGTGCCCAGTGTGTAAGAAGCCATCTGACACCTAAGCTTCTTTTTGTGGCAGAGCTATTTGCACCATCAGTTGCTCAGAAATTGTGGGATAAAGCCTCTTCTGTGCAGAAAGGTTTACCTTTTTGGATATTTACACCCGCAGGTTTTAATCAGGTTGCTGAGGAATGCCCTGTGTGCATAGGCAAGAGTGAAGGGAGCACTTTCAGAGCTTAACCTTTTCTCATCTTTGTTGACATTTTAACCCCATTTGGATCTTTTGTCTTGTGCAGCCATGCCTCAGTTGTGGCTCTATGCAGTCCCTATTGCTGAAGAAGGGACTTACAGCTGTTTCAGAGTCACACAGAACCAGTCCTCTATGTTCTTCTGCTTGATTAACTGGTGAGGGAAGTTGTCCCACCTAAAGTTTTCTGCAGATTTCTGCTCTTCCTTATATCCCTCCAGCCTCACAAGTGTCAGCCATCACAGCATGCTTATCCACAGCTTGCAAATCTTTCACACAGATGCAGTGTGGTAGGCTTAGGGGATGTTTTTCTGGAACAAATGTAATGCATGTGTTGAAATGTGTTTGTTAAGGGTGATGCAAGGTTTTGGGGGTCAGAGGGTTTGCGAGGTGATGCATGGAATGCAGTGTAGTCATAGGCTGCTGCTCAGGTACCTAAAATGCCTAACTGTTTTTATTGAAACAGCTTTAATGAAAACTCAAAAAATTCAATTTTGAATTTAATTTTTGAAAACAATTTTTTATTCTTTAAAAGAAAATTAAAATCTCCTCGGAAAATTATGATTTCAACCCCATCACTTTTATCTTTAGCCCTCGGAGAATGAACTTTGTTTGAGTTGGCTCTGCTACCCTAAGCTTAGCTCTTTACACGTTACACGGCAGTAAGATAGTGGTTAGTTAATATACGGCGAAATGTCAGACCATGGATGTGCATATCCATAAGCACAGACAGAACCGTTAAAAGAGAAAAAGAATAATGAACAATAAATGAAAGCCCAGAGCACTAAATTCTGCACTTTTACTTACAATAATTAATGTATTACCTCAGAGGTAGATTAACTGTTCCATTAGACCCCACATACACTTGGGTGTCGTTGTCATCAGCGTAAAAGAAAAAGTCTGGCCTGAAATACTATTTTTTTGTTTAAACAAATGAGCAGAAAAGCATATCCATATCACAGTGTTGCACATGGAAACAAACACAAGTATGTCTGTTACCTTTCTTTTTGTTTCATATATATTTTCTCTGCTCATTCTTCTTTCACACACTTTTTGAAGCAGAGACTCTCTTTTTGCCTTTCGTTCAACCCAGCTTTTAGAGGAGATTTCAGAAGTAAATGGAAATGTAGTGTATTAAAACCAAAGTCTAGTTACAGGAAAGACAAAACATAAGTACTGCTTGCCAAAACTGTTGTGAAGAATTAAGTGTGTAAATGTATTCCACTACTCGCATATGCATGATTTCTTAATATGGCAAAACCTAGCCATTGATACTGGAGTGTCAACCACTGCANGAGCCCCAACAACCCTTTAATAACTTCTCAAATATAACAAAAGCAACAATAAAAAGGAAGAAATTACATTTCTATTTCTTTTCTCCACAGCACAGATAGCTGGCAGTAGCTCAGGCTAAGCAAAGGAGTGTCTTCCATTTGGACATATAATCCAGCATTCCCTGTCAAGAACAAGGTAAATATCTAGTTGTATATTATTGGTGTCACTATATCCCCATATAACTAAAATATTGTCAGTGTACTAGATATTTAATTAATATACAACCACATTTTTGTGCTATTCCATGATGTCAGTCCAAATGAAATTCACAAAATCAATGTGAAATTTGAAACAGCAAGCCTAGTGAAAGTATGGGTCAGATTTAGCACATCTGGGAACAGGGAATATCAGCAAGTGAATAAACTACTGCATGAAATGAATCCCATTAGTGGGGATAATATTTGGGAAACTTTGCGGAAGCACTGAGCTCAGAACTTACTCATTTAGTGAGACTTTAGGAGCCAAAGGACACAAAACTTAGATTTGTGATATACTTGGATATGAAGAAATCCTCAATCAATCAGAACACAAACATGAACTGAATTGTAAACACCTCTCTTTAAATACTTCAGCTCGCTGATTTCTTTTCTGTTTTGTACCTGTAAGTCACTAAACTAGGCCCTGAACCCTCCTAACAGATGGAAGTTTGCAGACTGACACTACTTCCCTTTCCCTCATTTCTCTGATCACAGAGACAGCCTCCCAGGGACACCATCAGCCAGTGAGCAAGAGATTTTGGTAGCTGTATTGGTGTGGCAGGGCCTGGTCTTAGTTAGCGGGGGACCCACAGAGGTGGCTCCTGTGAGGAAGCTGCTGGAAGCTTCCCACCGTGTCCAGCAGAGCCAATGGCTGATGGCTCTGGAGATGGACATGGTGCTGGCCAGAACTGGGCCAATGAGAGAGGCTGGGAACGCCTCTGTGAGGACATATTTAAGAATAAAAATCAAAACAAAGTCACGGGTCTTTTGTTCGTAGTCAGAGAGGGGGAGGTGAGAATATGTGAGGGAGAACAACATGGAAACACCAAGGTCAGTGGAGAAGGAGGGGGAGGAGGTGCTCCAGGCGCCGGAGCCGAGATTCCCCTGCAGGCCGTGGTGCAGCCCATGGTGGAGCAGCTGTGCCCCTGCAGCCCCTGGGCCCACGGGGAACGCAGAGATCCACCCGCAGCCCGTGGGGATCCACGGGGAACGCAGAGAT
>VWZT01013652.1:104802-116125 GCA_013397055.1 Pachycephala philippinensis | reverse complement strand
CCCATGCTGAGAAGTTCACAGAGAACTGTCTCCTGTAGGAGGGACCCCACAGCCTCACAGGGAAAGACTCCTCTCCCGGAGCAGTGGAAGGAAATCTCGGTGATGAACTGACCAAACCCCGCTGCCCTGCCTCCCTGTGCTGTCGGTGGGGAGGAGAGAGGGCCTGGGGGGGGAAGGTGTTTTAAAGGCTTATTTTACTTCTCATTACCCTCCTCTGATTCTGTTAGTAATAAATTTCACTTAGTAATTAAGTTTTGAGCCTGTTTTGCCCTTGAAATATTTCTCACGCAATCCTTATCTCACTCATGAAGCCTCCGTTAACCCTTTTTTCTCTTTTCCCTCCTTTGCCCAGTGTGGTAGGGGAGGGTGAGCGAGTGACTCTCGTGGGTGCCTGGCATTGGGGCAGTGTCAAACCACGACAGTAGTGAGCCTGGATCTGGATGCTTTTACTTTTAACCAGCACTACTTTATTCTCAAGAGAGTCCCACAGGCTTGGTGGGACAAAATGTTGCGCAATGACAATTTATTTGAATGGACCATTTGCGGGCATTGTACAGTTGACAAAAGCACCAGAAACTTGTAGCAAATGTGATGAGTGTATTTTTATTCCTCAAAAGGGAAAGAAAAAGGACTGCTCATATTTAAGACTTTCTGCAGTCTCAAGCATGATACTTCATAAAAAATGAATATCCTTAATATGTGAGATGGTGAGAAAAGAGACTGATCTTTGAATTTTTGAAATTCAGATAAAAAGTAATTTATACATCCAGAACCGATATACTAAGTAGTACAGTTTTTCCTCTCTCAAATATATGGACAACTTAATTAATGAAATATCCACTACCCTAAGGTAGTCCAAGTTAGTGAATTAACTAGTTATTAGTGGAACCTCAATAAAAAGTGACAAGATTAGTTGACATTACAAGACACGATCTGCAAACTGTAGAGAATGTAGTTCTTAACTATATGTGTCATTAACTTTTGTCAGTCATCTCCTCTACTGCCACCTTTATTATAGAATCATAGTCTCATAAAACAAACATTCTATCCCACTTCCAGCAATTATTGCCTCTTAATAGGGAATTTATATAACATTTTACTATAAAACTGCAATAGAAAATCCTGTCTCCAAACTTTACTCAATGTAATCATAACCACTTTTTGTTTATAACTTGCTGTTGTGTGTTCCTGCAATACTTGGCTTTGGGTGGTGATAGTTATGTGAGTGCACTGTATATAGTTCAAGGCCTTAGAATACTGATGGTACTGAGTTATCCAGGAAGAAAATAGGAAGAGATAATAGTGTTAGGTTTGTCGCTTAATATGGCACAGGCATATTTATTACATTAATTAACTTTGCAGAGTTTAATAGAATTTTATTTGGAAAGTTACACTTTTTTTCTACTTTCAGAGCTATAACAGTATTTACGTTTGCAGATTAGAAAACAAGAACAGTTTGTCTGGATTTGATTCAAGTCTTTATAATCCTGTTATACACATTTTTCTCCCCTGCGTTCATAAAAAGCTGCAAGTTGATAAACATCACTTACTTGGCACAGATCAGCCATTTTCCAGGCCATATACCTGAGAAAAGTACAATCCACAAGCCAAGTGCAGCAGGTATTTTAGTTCGTAAAATGGAATATGTGTCTCCAACCTCCTCTAATCAAAACCGAACAACATCCCTTGCTATGTGTATTGGGTTTAATACCATATGGTAGCTGATTGGGAAAGTGGTAAACTTCTGGAAGTTCATCAGCACAGCTCCTAAGCAGCTCTGGTCAGCTCCATGGGATGGAACACGGGAGCTCTGCTGTAGTACACCCAGCCCTTCATCTACTCTACACCCTCAAACTTTGAATGTTCGTGCTGGGAACACAGAAGGCATGTAAAGAATATCTATAAGATGCTGGTGGCTTGTTTTCTTCATGGAACAAGCTGCCCAGCCATGTCTTTTTTTCTTCTTTTGATGCTTGTTGACAAAAACTAATACACAAAGCAGACAGAGGTATCTCTATTTCTGGCACTCTCAGCACAAGCATGATGAAAGGGTGTTTAAGAGGCATCTAAGACAGTTATTTTAAACAACAGAACTACAAGTGGACATTTCTGTGCCTGTCATGTTACCTAGGGCTTTAAACTAACTTGAAATATCAATTTCCATGTACTGAAGAGAAATGGAGAGTGTCCATCATGCCAGCTTGCAGAAAAAATGGGGTTTTAAAATTAAAATATATTGCAAATACTATAAGCTCTCTTTTCACTTCTTCCACAAATTATTCACTCAGACATACAATGAATTGGATAGAAACTACTTGTGTATGATGTTCTATAAGGAATATGTTGTCCAGTAGGATTTATCAGCTGATGGCATAGTGTGTAACGCCAAATCTTAGATAATGTTCCACTGGCTAAAATTTCTGTTGCTGAGCGCTTACATGCCCTTACTGTGTCTTTCTCTGCTGTTCACTTGAAGAACTAGCGTGGCAAAGATTTACTGAATACCTAGATTCTATGTGCTCAGTAGGAGGTGCTTTTCTATCCCCTGCTCAAAGCCTCCAAACTAATTTGTGAGTGTGAATCACTCCTGATCTACTGTTTCTCAGATTTCTGGACAGTGTAAAATATCAGTCTCAAAGCATCTGCATCTCTAAACTCTAAATACCAAACTTTTCTTAATTAACTTTGATTACCTCACTGCTTAAATTGATACTGAAAAAGGGAATATAAAAGCTAGGGAACTGTTCATAACATAAATCAACATACTTTCTGTACTGAACACCTTCTGTTAAAGCTCACATGCTGTACTTAGAGACTTAAGCATTTTTAGTCTTCCTTTCAGGACAAATTTCAGGCAAATAGACAGAGTGACATTTAAACTTCTAAAATCATTAATCTACATTTTAACCAGTTGAAGTTTCACTTCTCTTCTGTTTGTCTTCTCTTTTAGTTTCAGTTCTCAAGGTCATATTCATCGGTTTCCAAAGGCTTGGCTTTTTGTGCAGCAAGTTGGATGAAGAGCTAAATGATTATTTTGTAGTAAGAAGATGAAAGTTAGATGAACCTTGACATATCACTCAGGGTATAATTCAGCAGTGAATTCATATCATCAGGATTTATCTACTTTAGAAACTAAACAGTTAACCTAATCATCTCTTTTTATTGCTAATTTAGAAAAGCTTTTTTTCCTAAGTACACTCTCACTTTTCTGAATTCACTGCATGTGACCTGCATCTTTTGTCCACTGCACCATTACCAGCAGCTAATCCCTCTTATTTATTGATAATTGGACAAAACTGAACAACATGCCAACTCCTGAAAACTGAACACCACTAAGACCTCTATTCAGGTTTTCCCCCAAAACCACATTAGTTTCCAAGTTCACTTCCTTTGTGGAATATCAATGGGAAAAGAGTTTGCAATTCTCTCATGGGTTAGGAATTCCACTAATTCTAACCTGCACATTGCATAACTGTGTGAGATGTAGGAATACAACGTACTGGGGCTCAAAAATGAACACAGGAATGGGAAAGGGAAAACTCATTTAATGTTTTGTTTATCAGTTTGGAACTTGCCATGTTTCCTTGAAAACAAATGTTCATTGTTAGAGTCATATTGGTCGATGGGTAAGTGGTGATTAAGCAATCAGTATTTGTGAAATGTGGGCCTGTTCATAAAGTTTTAATCACATTTTTCGTCATAATTGTTTTTGTCAAACATAACCTGAATTACTAATGCTTTGTCAAACAATCACGACAACATACTCAAGATAATGTTGAACTCCTTACAACCATGTGTCACAGGCAAGCATGTTTCTCTACAGGTCTATGTAGGTCAATTGCTTGGTGCACAGCACATGGGTACACACTCAGTAGAAAAAAAACAACAAAACCAAAACAACCGCTTTTGAAAAAAATCATAGTTGTCATCAGTTTTCAAGTTTTCTAAATAAGAACTCTCCATGGGAAAGACTGCAATTTAGAAGCAGTAGCAACAGTGAGCCGGGCTGAACTTCCCCCTTCAGCAAAATTTTCTTTTATGCTTTTCTTGATTTGCCCCATCTCTGTACAGCCTTTAAAATACCCAGCTATACTGATCTAAAGTCTAAAGATGAAGCCATAAGCCTCCCCTTGCAGAAACCAGGGAAGAGAATAGAATTCCTGTGTGGCATTTGACAAGACTGTCTGTGTGTGAAGTCCCGCACTGCAGTACCCAAGCAATTTGGGAGTGGGTTATCTTTGGAGCAGGAGGTACTGCATATGGGCTTATTAGTCCTGTCTGTCAGGGCTATGCTACTTTAATGTGGTTTTATGGCTTCTGCGTCACATGCTTGTATCCTCGCTATACAGACTCGGCAGCTTGCTCCGAGCACGCTAGAGTACGTCCAACACAGCCTTTCATTGTGAAGTGCAGACATATTCCAAGAATCTCTGCTTGCCATTACTCAATTTGGGAAATGGATATGAGTAATTTTTCTGTAGTGAGGCTGGCTTTTAGCTAGGGAATTTAGGAAGCAGCATCACACAGTGATCACTCAGAAACAGATGAAAAGAATCTTCTCCATCACCATTTTTTTCCCTCTGTCAGCTTCCCTGGCAGGAAATCATGTCTCATTTTTAACAAATAGATTTTTTTAAAAGAAAAAGTGACTGTTCCCAAACATACAGTCTTGTATGAAGGGGCAGAAAGAAACATTATTTACACATGGTGTGAAATGGAGTAATTTATGTGTTTTAATCTTGCAAATAATTTCAATCATATATTCAGAGCATATCGCCATTGTCTGTCAACTTTAATTTCAGAAATTGGAAAGTATAATGGCTTTTCTTTTCATTTACAGGGGGAATGAATGGTGTTGTTAGGGTTTATTTAAGGAGAAGCTGGAGTGTCTCCATAACACAGCACGCATATCTGCAAAAGCCAAGAATGGGCCCTTGCCCTCTAGCTCTGAGAGGAGAGATGTTGCCAACAAAGATTTTAAAAAAAACAGTAATAATCTCACAGGGCAAAAGACACAAATATGATCAAATCCTTTAGTTATTTTATGTTGACAGGCTTACTGATATCAGTATGGACTTTCATTAATTTACATAAGCAGAAATAGTAATTCACATTTCTCTCAATGAAGTCAATGGTAGAAGAGAAAACTTTCTATCATACACATAAGAGGAAAACTAAGTTCAAAACTATCCTTACAGTGAACTTAATAACTTTCTTTTTTTACAGTGTGATTTTTTTTCAAATATGTTCAGCAAATATGTTTTTAAATTTACAGAAAAATCAAAAGCTTAGAAGCAAAAGCTATTGCTGGAGTAAGAGCGTGCAAGGAGTAATTATCTCATACTCCCAAGTCAAATAAAATGCATGCTAATTATCTCTAATTTAAAAATTATGACAGGAATTTTGTTCCAACCTTGCAGAACTTGGCCCTTACCCTGACATGAAATATGAGAATAAAGTAAGTAGTTCTTGCAACAGGAAAAATTCCACTGGAAGATATTCCTATTCATCTTCTTATTTCTTTAACCTCTTGAGCTGCCATTGCATCCTGTCAATAGGAAGGGAAGAAAAGGCAGAAGGAAGATGTCACTATGTGGCTTTGGAGAGTGCCCCCCCCCCCAAACCACCTCTAATCTGGTGCCTAAAAGCACTGAAAATATTCCATTTCTGTGAAGAGCCCAAGTGAAATTTTAACTATGATACATTTAAATTAATAATAAAAAAATACATGAGACATCATGGTCCTATTTGTGGGTGCATTGGTAATGTGTGTACACAGCACGAGCATGGGGTTTTGTTTGAAACAGTAAAAATAAAACGTTGACATTTGCTGTGTTGTCCATGGGGGAGTATTCTCTGCCAGAGAGAAGGGAATAGAACGGAATAAGTAACCCATATTCAGTAGTTAATATCCTTACATGTACAGTGTTTGCCAGTGATGAGCCAGGATCTTACTTTCAAGTAAAGAAAATGGTTAGTGGTGTTAGAAATTTTTCTCGTATTATTAACTTCAGCCAGGACAGATTTGCAGGCTTAGTCACATTCAGAAAAAAATCCTATATTGTCCAATTAAAAAAATAATGCTGTTTTCTGCCTTGTTTTGCTGAAGAGCGCTGCTTTCAGAGCAATCCCTGTTTATCTAGGAGATATGCAATATAACAGTGTGTTGTATAAACTCAGAAATTAGGTATATAAAGTGTCATTGACCAAAAATTAGCCACTCTGGAGGGCTACAATGGGACAATACCAACTGTCAAAATTTGAACTAAAGCTTCTCAAACTCTATTTCTTAACTATACGCTTCTAAATCCATAACTGGCCAGCCAGGAGATTTTCATGTTGGGTAGATCCAAACACCTAATTTTGGTCCCTGACATAGACAATGAGTCCTCCTAAAGTCCATGGAGAAACCTGAAAGTGGTAGTTAGGAGCCTGGCAGTATCCAGTAATGGTTGGCTTTGGTTTAACAAGAGTTTAAAACTTCAGTACATTGAATAAGCCACCTTAAATTCACCAGTGTGAAAATCTCCCTTGCACCTAGATAAGTTCTTCAGGAGAAGATGAATATTCACAACCCTTGATTAGGAATAGAAGGGATCAGTTCTAATACAGGAGAAGTAAGAGGAAAAAAGTAAGCACTAAAACAGTTGACCACTCCCTAAACAACATCCATGCCTTTGCTTTTATAACAATTGTAATTATACTAGGTTTCTTGGTGCAGTTTCTTACATCCATGGAAGAAGCTACTGACCAGGTTTCATTTGAATTCTTTTCTTTTCTCAGCTGCAAAGTTTATGTAATGGGAAAATACTGTAGTGCAACTGACAAAAATGTTTTTCATCCTGACAATGGACAGACAAAAGGTTCACTAATCACGTAACATTTATCATCAATTCAATCAATTCCTGACAGAGAATGAAGGTGGACTGTTTGATATTTAAAGGCACTGTATGCTCAGGGGATATTGAATTATCCAAAGATCACTTCTATGAAAAAAAAACAGAAAAAAGCCCAGAAAATAACATCCCATATATGGAGACTGAAAGCTTCGTGTATGTAGCTCCTAGATGTAACTTACCTTTAACCTTGAGTGTCTCTTATTTCCTTTCCCACTAGCCATGAAGTCAAGAGAAATGAGAAAAAATCCAAACTGGGGGCACTGCAGCTAACAGAGAAGGAAACCAAAAATTACTTTAAATTCAGAGTTTAAAGAGTTAAAGAAGTAATACTATTTAAACAGGGTTGCAGAACTCCTATTAAAAATGGCAGTACTATAAATGTTCTAGTATTGTCAGGAATGTTCTGTTGGATGACACTATACTGTGATTTGTACACACAGCGGACCAGAGCTGATGGGTGAATGAAATGATCCATAACCCTCACTGACACATTTAGAGCAGTTCAGCTGCACACAGAGAACAGTCCATCATTTGCACCCTTCTGTGAAAGCTGGCTTTACCAAGTGTTTCAATGAAATATGTGCAACTTCCCATTTAAATTAGTACCACATGAACCATGAAGAGCACCACAGGTATCTGTTGTAGTACCAGCCTAATGCAAAAGTGGCCTGTCTTGTAATGCTCTAACAGGAAAGACATACAACCATTCATCTGTAACATATTAAAACCAGAAGAAATAAATTACTCTATAGATGAAGAATTATTGCTTGTGGAGAGAATGTGCAAAGGTAGTTCTAAAAAGCAGCTTTTACTAAAAAATTATTGCAACAGCATTTGAATTCCTAATGCATATTAAACCTAGTTCGCATAATCATAAATCATCATTTTTAAATCAAGAAAATCTGCTTGAAACTTTTTAAAGGTTTATTTTACTAGTTCAGAACTATTTCAGCATTACCACTGAGGGAAGCACAGTAGGAGTAACTATAAGGGTGAAATATAAAACTTAACCATTTGCCAAGAAAAATCTCTTTAGTCCTGAGTTTTTCAAATTTACCAGTAAGAGCTGCATATGTAACTAAAAATGTCTTGTGAACATAGAGGTGACTAAAAGGAATTGAATTCCTATGGGTGGATTTGCTCTCCCATGCAATATCTTTTCTTAAATTGTCTCATGTAGTCTAGCCAGTTAGGCAGAAGATTTAGAAAAAGCAATGAATTTACCCAAATGCTACAAAGTGTTTATATTAAATTAATTTTAATGGGAAAATTAATCTCCGAAAGCTCATTCTAAGCAATCTACCTAATGCTTGATAAATCCTGAGCTGAACACAAACTAGTGTTCAGGGTGGTGGATACTTAGTACTTTCAGAGTGGTGTGCAGGAGCTGATGCACACATACCTTTTGCTCTTGGATTAGGAAACAGTACCAGTATGCATAAAGAAGCATCTCTGCACCTGCCCACCAGGCTAGAGACATGTTGCTCACTGATATTTCCAAATATAAAAACAAGGACAAATGGGGTTAGTATCCTCTAGTCCAAATTTTCAAAATTGTGCCTTGAATATCAACTACAGGATGCTAAGTAGCCTCTGGGAAATCAGTGCTGCTCCAGCTGCATCTGGTTAGAAAAGTTCTCTCATTTCTGAAAATGAGACCTTTGTCTTCATTTCTAGAACTGCCTAGAAGCTGGCATCAGGTCCAGCCTTTCAATAAATCAGGATATTTTACACTATTATCTGCCCTATATACAATAGCAACATACTTCACATTAATGAATACTCTTATATTCAAATATTCTTATTCTTACTTTTAAAACCAAATAGATACTCTGTTTTATTATGTTGACATTAATTTCTGACAGAGAAAATGCTGCAGTGGGATACTTGATCTGAAACACATTTTGCAAAGTCACCTTTGTTCTAAACTGATGGAGGCATTGCTTCTCACTTGCAGTTATCCATAATTGTAAAGTAAAGCTCAGTCCTTTGACTTCGGGCACCAGGTGAAGAACAACAAATGATCAGATACTGGAGCTGCACATTGATTTAGGGAAAAAGTGACTTAGGGGGATACAAAGAGCAAGTGCATAGAAGAATCATAAAACCTAAATCAGTCCTACATAACAAGTAGACTGCTTGAGTTAAATACCACTGTAAGTTCCACACCTATTTAATGAATTTGTTTCCCCCATGAATGTCAGGCATTACCAGTGAAACTCAGATGACAGCAGAAGTAAGATTGTCTCCTGCAATTTTCCTCAAGCCTTGTTCACTGCTCTTTTGCTTGTGTCTCTGTGGTCTCTCAGATGCCAAAGTAAAGTGAAATAAAAAGCACTTTTGCAAAACTGCCACTTTTAGGCTGTGTACAGTCAATTAAATAGAATACTATCATACGATATTCAAACAGCACAAGTCTGGAACTGCTGCAATTTTGTGAATGATATCTAAATAATCTTGATGATTGGGAGTCATTTATATCACTAATCTTGCTTTAGCAGATACAAAATACAACTCCATGTGTCATGAATTCTCTATGGTATTTCTGTCTTTGCTTAACATAACAGAATTTCAAATACTAACGTGTTTACAGTAGTTGTTTTTAGCCTCAGTTGATGTTAGATCACTCTGTGAGCTCATATCTGTATTTGATCTAAATGGTCTAAACGATTGTGGTGGTGGGTTGACCCAGCCAGCAGGTAAGTCCCCACACAGTTGCTCTTTCACTTTCCCCCAGCGGGGTTGGGGTGGGAATTGGAAGGCAAAACCAAGAAAAACTTGTGAATTGAGATAGAGACATCTTAATTTGCAAAATTTTAACATGGAAATTATATCACCATTGTTTTATCACAAAAAAACCACCCCCCAGACACAGCACCATACAGGTTGCTGTGAAGAAAAAAAAACTATCGCAACCAGACTCGTTACAATGATTTTTGTTACAGTCATTAGTTAAGAAATCTCCCAAACAAAATTTCCTTTGCACTGACTGGAAATTTTCACATCAAAATTTCAGAAGAAAACCCCTGTATTTCAGATAAAGAAATACAATGCATGTTGCTTTCTATATTTCTTTCTCTTTTGGTTAGGACAATAATAATGAGATTTGTAAGATTTATGATTAAAATTTACCATCAGTATGATCAGCGAATCAAAAAACGGCTGAGTTTGGAAGGCACCTCTGGAGATCTTCTAGTCCAAGATCCCTGCTCAGGCTATAGCATGTTGCTCAGGGCTATGCTTAGTTTGGTTTAGAATATCTCCAAGAATGAAGACTATAACTTTGCTGAGGACTCTATTTTAGTCTTTGATCACCCTCACAGTAAAAACCTTTTCCTTATGTTTAGATGGAATTTCCTAAATTTCAGTTTGTGCACATCATGCCTTGTCCTGTTACTGAGCACCACTGAGAAAATCCTGACTCCATTGTATTCACTCCTCCTCCAGGTATTTATATACCTGTATAAGATCCCTCTAAACCATCTCTTCTCCAGGCTGAACAGCCCCAGCTCTCAGGGAGAGATTCTCCAGTCCCTTAATTATCTTCATGGCACTTTGCTGGAGAGGCTATGGCATGTCCATGCCTCTCTTGTAAGTGCAAAGCCCAGACCCTGACCCAGCACTCCAGATGTGCCTCACCAGGGCTGAGAAGAGGGAAAGGATCAGCCTTCAGGTGATACTTTTCCAGCCCATGAGGCAGCTGCCTTCTTTGCCACAAGGGCACACACTGCTGTGTTTTTGTTTCTGCAGAGCTGCTTCCCAGACAGTGAGCCCCCAGCATGTACTGATGCCTGGGGTTGCTCCTCCCCAGAAGTGAGACCGGTTATTTTCCTTTGCTGAACTTCAGCCGGTTCCTGTCAGCCCATTTCTCCAGCCTTTTGAGGTCCTTCTGAATGGCAGCACAGCCATCTGGTATATGAAGCACTTCTCTCAGTTTCATATCATCAGCAGATTTGCTGACGGTGCACTGTTACCCATCACCCTGGTCATTAATTAAGATGTTAGAGCCCTAGGGGTTCATATACCTGGCTCAGCCCCTCTACTGCCTGGCTGAAATGGTCATACTGTGCTCCACTGGTGCCAGATGGTTCAAAAAAATACACGTACACACACCCCTGACTCACAGGTAGTAAATATGATATTATTTGATCCCCATACAGTATCTAAGTAATTGCTGACAGTCTGATATTGTCCAAAACACTAGAGCAGGATTTTAAATTTATGCAATTTATTTTACATTAAGCTACTAGAAACAGACCTTCCTGCTATCCTATAAATACATAATTTATCTGTAAATCAGTGATGTCTAATCCCAAATTATATAGAGGTGCAGGCAAAGTTAATTCTAAATAAATGTGGTTTTTTTCTTAAGAATGGGGACCTTTTGTGTTTATTTCTGTTTGGTTTTTTTTTTTTTTTTTCTT
>VWZT01013652.1:2756-104790 GCA_013397055.1 Pachycephala philippinensis | reverse complement strand
TTTTTTTTTTTTTTTTTTTTTTTTTTTTTTTTTTTTTAATTTATTTGTCTCTATAATCATTACAGCTGTCTGTAACCAAGCTGTGACAATTAGATGCATGCTCTCTCCAAAGTACTCAGGATTGGACTGAATTGACACCTTCCTTATGGTACGGACAGTATCATCATCCTCTTTTGGGAATGGAGCAAAAGTCTTTCACCACCTGCCATAACTTCCCCACACCATTATGCATCACCAAGGAGATGGAAAAGTCTGGAGCATGAGGTAACTAAGAGGAAAAGCAAGAAAGAGACATTTCCTTCCCTTATTTTGAGGGATGCTTCCAGATTATGCAACACTAGAGTTCACTGGTTGTATTTGCATGTGCCACCAGCCTGAATTGTGCTCAGTTTGGGTCAAACTCAAACCTCTGAAAAATTCTTCTTAAAGTATTAGAACCAGAAAAAATAGTGAATTATTACATTGAATTTAAAACTAAATTAGCATGTTCCTTTGAAAACTAAATTAATATATTCCTTGACATATACTGTTGTGTACTGTGGAAACAGAGTAATGCATCACTACAAATTGCTATCTACATTCAAACAAACTAAAGTGGATTTGGTGTTTTTTTTTTTTCCAATTGCCTGTTGAATTCTCAATCATACATGACATAGAGGTAAAGAGGAATTATTGATACCCCTTTCTAATTGTATAGAAAAATGTCGGCTTAATGTATTCTTATAGTTTCTTCTGCACACAATTTTAATGACTTTCTATGTTTTCTACACTGTTAACTATGTTTCTACACTGTCCCATTAGCTGGGACTTGCCACAAGACGTGTGCCCATCTGTAGTCCAGTAAGGAAATTACAAGTCTGGTCTTGTACATGAGTTGCTTGTATCACAATCAAAAGCTGATCAAGAATTGGTTTTCATTCTTATTAACTCGCCAGTTATTTTGGACTGACAGTGGCTACACTGCTGAATATTCTTTGGTTTGGAGTTATGTCCATCTAATTATTTTTAAAAGGGGTCCTAAAAGGACTCTCACTGGAAACATTGCTAGAAGACATTACATATTTTTCACTTGGCCAGATCAGAGCACATTTTTATATCAATGAAGTCTGTTCAAAAGGCACAATGCCATAATGATAATTCACTACAAACAAAATAAACAAGATGTAAGATTGGAGATCAAATATTGGCAGCTAAGTGGCAAGTTTGCAAAGGATGAGTGAGCTTTCCCTGGGCTCTTCTATTTTTCAATGAGCCAAAACAAACAGACGAATACACATAAACTGCATGCAAGGGGTCCTTCTCTTTTTTATTTGTATTATTAAATGTTTTAAAATACACATGAGGTTAGTAAGTCAAGCATTGTGGCTGTATGTATAAAAGTAAAATATGAGTGGATGTGTTATTAGATAATTAGTATTAAATTAGAAATAGATAGCTCATCTCTGGTTTAAGCAGTAAATGATATTGATAAAACAGGGAAAATCCTTAACTTTCCAGAACTTGTTCAACTTGCACTTTCATGTTCAAATAGTTTTCCTAATTAGAAATTTTCAGTGGAATAAAATAGGCACTTGGATGCATAATTGTTATCATCTTAGAGTTACTACCTAAAGCAAATCCGTGAATCCCTTTTTAAAAATGCTTGCGTTCCTACACTGACTATAAAGTGAGGCAAAGATGGGCCTCTAGACTTCATATCTACACTGAAAACATTGAACTTCGAGCAAAAGGATCACAGCTATAGTAATTTGTTTGGAAAGGATATAAAACCCAGAAAACTAGGAGGAAACAAAAACTGATGAAGAGAAAAGAAAATCAGTATTTAGGTTTATGATAAATGAATGTGAGGGAAAATCGAATTAAAATATCATTTTCCAGGGGGGGAAAAGGTTATGAAAAAAAATATCAGGAGAAAAAAGAAACAGCACAGGTGAGATTCAATTTGCCTGTGTCTATTCATAGTCATCATTATGTGCCCTAGGAATCCTAAGCATCCACTGAAGTCAGTGGAGAGCTGGTCAATACCACCAGCAGGACTTAAAGAGCTTTTATCTCCCCATACTAGATATCTTATTTCAAAATTTCAGTTGAACTGCTTTATGACTCCAGTGCTTAAGTCAAACAGGAACCAATCTCAGTCACCTAAACGTGAGTGCTATTTGGGATGCTCTTGCAAACCCTTTCTGGCATAGAATCATAGGTTTTTTAAGGTTGGAAAAGATCATTGAGTCCTACTATTAACCCAGAACTGCCAAGTTCACCACTAAACTATGTCCCCAGGAGCCACATCCGCATGTGTTTCAAATACCTTGAGGAATGTTGACCTGACTACTTCACTAGGCAGCCAGTTCCAGTGCTTGACAACTCCTCCTGTGAAGAAATTCCTCCTAATATCCCACCTGAAACTCCTCTGGCACAGCTTGAGGCTGTGTCCTCTCATCCTGTCGCCGGTTGCCTGGGACAGGAGGGCAACCCCCACCTGGCTACAGCCTCCTTTTATGCAATTATAGAGAGCAGTAAAGTCCCCCTGAGGCTCCTTTTCTCCAGGCCAAACAACCCCAGCTCCCTCAGCTGCTCCTCATAACACTCCAGACCCTTCACCAGCTCTGTTGCGCTTCTCTGGATTTGCTTCAGAGAGTTTTTCTTGTAGTAAGGGCCCAGAACTGAGCAGCAGAAGTGCATCAGTTTTCATATCACTGTATTATATACCTAGGTCTCTAATCATACCTACCATGTAAATACTTTGGTTACCACAGGGTATTTAAATGGCTTTAGAAATATCTGCATGATCAATCAACTTGAGATACAGCTTTCCAGGGACTGAACTAGGAAACCCAACTACCCACAGACATCTGCATTTAGATGTCTGGCTCTGGAACCGAATCCCTTTTCTTAAGTCAGGGCAAGTAGAATTAAATCCCATTAATTGAGAAAGGTTAAGGAGTTGTAGGATTGAAAAAAAATATGCCAGAAAGGACATTGGAATTACTGAGACACTTGTATCTAAAGAGGAAAGAAGCTCAGGCACTGAAGAAAAATATGACAGTAAAAGACGTGACTAGACACATTAAGAAAGAATAGCACTATTTTCACACAGTAGCATGTTTAGATATAGTAGCATGTTCAGATATAGTTGCATGTTTAGATACAAAACATATCTATTTTTAAGATGTAGATTCTGAGTTGTATGGCATTGTAAAATGACAAACTAGAACTTCTATGGCAGAATGCATTAACTGAAGAATAGAATATTTTGACTAATCATATAGAAAGTGCTTCATAGCAATGTAAATAGCAATATCAGTATCAAGCAAAAATAGAAGCACTGTTATTTATCTTATTATTTTGTTCGGTTCAAATTATACTCTTCCACAGTTTCATATATTTAAGATCATTATGTTTACAACATATTACATTAAGAAGGCCATCAAGAAAGCTAGGTATTTTGGCAGATGTGATTGGCAGTCTGGAATGAGGGATGAAAAGAATCAGATTTTCTGATAAAATGATCATTGGAATGAAAGTTAAAGATATTGACAAGTGAGGCTCTACGTATAAAGGTTAATAGCCTCCTTTGATGAATGGATCTCACTTGGCGTTATGTCTGGAAATAGGACACTGCTCCATTTAATACCCTTTTCACATCACAAATATTTTCTTTGCAACCATAACAGCTAGAAAACATTCTACTAAATAAAACAGCAATTTCTAAAAGACAGGTCTGCAAGAAGAGTAGATTGGTGACCTGTCACAGTGCTGAGAAACTGGCTTGCAATTATTGTCCTTTCACATACACGCACAAAAATTTGAACTTCACATTAATTTTGTTGGTAGTTTGACAACACTTTTAAAAGCATATGTGTCTATATTTCTTAAATTGAAATTACATATATCTAATGGTCAACAGGAGAAATTTTATGGAAATGTTGAAATATTGGTAACAGCATCTAAGACATGGCACTCCTTTTGTCCTTTCTATTCCTTCCCATTTGAAAGGAATTTTGTTTGCAATACCATTTGGAGAGCAGGTATGACATATTAGTATATAACCTCTTTCTAAACACTACAAGAATAATTCTAATTTTATTGTTCCATTGTGTTGGGTGCTTTGGTTTTCTTTTTTTTTACCCCATAATTTAATTTTCTTATTTATTTATATTTCTAATCTAACATTAATTGGAATATGTATGTCTGGCTTTTATGAAGCATATTTATCTCAGGATAGTTTGACTCATATGGTAGAATAACATTATCACATGCCTAACTTTAATTCAAGGCAAAAAACTGTTAAACACAAACAACCATGAAATTGTCATACAAGCAAAATAACAGGACTGCTGAGCTGTCTAACAATAATAGTTTCAATACATACCTTTGTGTGGTTCCATGAGTTAGGTCAACCTGTATCTGATATATTGTTGTAGAATAGAGGAAAAAGAGAAAACAAAGGAGAATTTCAAGATTTCGTGAAACACAAAAGAATTGAGGGCTGTACATAATTACTTTAAGAAAACATGTGATCGAAAAAGAATCTTCTATTATATATCTGTTCAGTCTCCTGTACTGTGATGTTGCCTGCTCTAAGCAGTCTTGGACATGAACTTATGACAGTAGAGGAGGCTTTAAAATATAATTTTGATTTCTGTATGTCCTCATTGGGCAGTTTATTATCTAATGGCTTGTTTAAGTATTGTTCATTTTCAACATATGGGAAGGCTTTTGAAAAGAATTGAACAGTACAACTGGTGTTTCTAAAAGATTTATGTTGCTTTATTAGGAAAACTGGAATGTCAGATTTTCTGTAGAAAACTCCTATATAATCATATTTCCTATGAGAAATTGCCATCAATACAACTATGTAAGTTACAAAATTCATATACCAATGGAAACAGAAGAAAAGGAGACTCCTCCTGTTTGTTCTTTGCTGGAACTCGCAAAATATGTACAGTGTAAATATCTAGGACAATTTCAGAGACCAACGTTTGGTCTCTTCATACAATTTGAGTGGCTGAGGGCCAGAAACATTCTTCAATATGTTGTCTGGTATGTTTAGAAAAGTGTTAATGAGGGTGCTTTCTGTAGAATGGACCTTGAATCTGAACTTTTTTATTCTGCTAACAGTGACATCTTTGTGATTTTAATTGTCCCTTCCATTTTCTTAATCTGCTGATAATAAAGACTAACTAACATGAAATAATGAATGTATAAAATATTTATATAAAATTAACTGGTAATAATTTAATCTCAGGACTGTGAAATAGTCCACAGTAATAAATCTATTTCAGATTTGCTAGGATTCACAAAAGTACAAATGTATTCATTAATAGACAGATTATTTATTATAAATTTTAAATGTTTTTTCTTATGTAAATCTCATGTAAATATTCATCCTCTTTCAAAATACTAACTGAAGAAATATAACTCATAGATTTTGAAAGTTTAATAAATATAAAACAAAACAGATCAAACCATTATGTCTTCTTCAAAGCCATGTCTAATTCAATAATGAAGGTAACATTATAGCAATATTCATTAAACACTTACAGGTTATTGACCTCCATAGTTGAACAGAACAGAGGCAGTCAGCCTTAAAGGACAAATATATCTTAATTTTTGTCATGGGTGGATTAATGGCTTGCCTTTATTGATAACATTTTCTATTCAGCTGTACGGAGGACTTACAAAATGAAGCACAACAAAAGGATTAGAAAACAAAGAAATAATATGCCTAGCCGGACACACCATTTATTCCATTTTTGATTGCTCTATTATCAAGTACAAGGCATCCCTTTTAATATATTTACTCAATGATATTTAAGACTCAAAGTAAAACATAGCTTAAGGATGCTGTGAAAACCAGTTACGATGCATTTCCATAAAAATTACTAAACTGGCAGAGTGGATTAAATACCAGAGTCTTTTGGAAGATGACACTCTAGAAAGATTTTTCATTTACACGAACTGGATAGTGTCAGGAATTTGTTTGCATTTGGGGATTTGCTACGAAAAGGAAATAGTAAACAAACATGTTACCATTTGGATTACATGGTGTGCCAGCATATATTCTTTGTAGTTTAAAGAAGCATCTTATAGAATCCTTACTTTTATGAAGCAAACTTTTTAAATTTTAAGGAGGATTAAGATTAATTTAATTTATTGTAATATTATTTCCTTCACTTAATTGTTGATTGTAAAAATTTGTCTGTTACAATGAATATATTCAAAGCTGTAGGTCTGTAGGTAATTTTTGAATAAGCATATTGTTTATTTTTTTTAAATACACAGCTTAAGAAAAGTTTTCATATCTAATTGCTTCTCATTCAGAGTGGGTTACTCCAGAATGAAGCTGATGCCTTCAGAGCTTCACCCTTTTTCTGTCATGTCCATGTCAGAAAGAATTTTTTTTTCAATAGTTTATACTGTTCACTGCATTACTGACCTTAGAAACCTTTATCTTCAAAATTGTGCTTCTTTTCATTTATAACCATGAGGAGGAAGAAAAATAGCACATAGAAAGCTATGATTTTTGTACATAGATATTATGCTGGTGAATGATAGATCATATCAGTATCCAGTGTTTGCTTCACTTTACATCAGTGAGTACTCAGTGTTTACCAAGGAATTTGATGATCCGAAAACCAGAAAACCCTGTCATAAATACATTTGCTAAAGAGATGGAGGGAATTGTGTAATGGCAGCATCTTTTTGATCTGATTCTTCCTTAAAACCACAGTGAAATGTTTTGACATAACTGTTTGATGTTGAAAAGCAAGGAAGTGATGAACAACAAACTTAAACTGGAGTATCCTTGATTTGGTCTCCAAAGGCAAATTCTTTAATTTACCTGAACAAGATTTCTTAGATACTGCACGCCTATATTTTAAAAGAACTTTTGAAATTTTTATAAATTATTTTGATTCTTATGTACAATATACTGAGAAATATTTTCAAAGTAGCTCTTCAATACATAAAACATAGTGTTTGCTACCAATGGCAGATACGGTAATGCTAAATCATTCTGAAGTTCTTAGGATAAATCAAATCTATTAGTACCTCACACTGAAACTTCAAAAAGTAGGTTATTACTGATGTAGCACCCAATGGTTCTGGAGCTTCTACAATAATAGTGACAGCATGTTCAGTCATGTTTCCAAAATCATAAGCATTTATATTCTCCTTCCACTCCACTCACTTCCACTTGAAATTAATAGAGCTGTTTTATTTCAGCATCAATCCACATTAAAAATTATTTTGGATTCTTCTATTGTAAGAAGTGAACACCATGGGGGAACAGTCTCAGAATGAGCTTGCCTTTGCCAGCTTCTCAGTAGCAGCTCATTTGGCAATTAGCCCTGCAGAGCTCAGTGAGGGGGTCCAGATTTAACCCAAACAGAAGATCACAGTGCGAGCAACATGGACACAGATTACTCATGGTCACCAGTCACTGGAATACAGAGATCTCCACAACTCCCATCTTTTAATTTGTTTGTTCGTTTGTTTTGAAAAAGCAATTAAATTACTGTTTCCATTCTTAAAAGGCAAACTATGACCTCTTGGAAGTTGCACTTGTAAGAAGAAATTCTTCTCAACTGTTCACCAGAGCTGTGTTACCTGGTATAGTGATAATCAATAGGTCTTGAAATTAATGCTTTAAAATGTTATTGCAATGCAGTTCTGTAACAGAGGGCATTTAAAACCAATGTCATTGCCAGTGAAGTAGAAAGCTGGTGTGCAACAGCTTGCATAAGAAAATAAAGGCCAGCATTGAAAAATTTAATACTGTGAATGCAAGACTTCTCTAATGATCAATAATTCTCTATGTAGTCTCCTACATTGAGACTTTCTTTTAAAAACAATTAGAATTATGATTTTTTATAGTCAAATTTAAATTAAAATCACTTATTGTTTTGGGACACATGTAGATTAATAGACATGAACAAACTCATTGAATTTAATGAAATATAGTCACATGATTCAGAAATCATTACAAATAAGGTGTGTGCAGATAAAGCAGAGTGTAATCATTATATTTGTTTCATAAAATTCAACTAGGCTACCTAAAAGTAATAAATGTTGCTAAACCCTGATGTAACAACTTAATAGACTCTCTTTTCTTTTTCTTCTTTGATTTTTTTTTTTTTTTTTTGGTAAATCAATACAGGTGTGTTGATGTAATTTATTCAGATATGAGCTGGGTTTTAACTCTGTGTGTGAATTTCATACAAAGGCTTCATCTTTACATACCCGTAAAGCATACTTCTTTTCAGTACACATCAGTCAATGCCATGTTACGATGTTCATCCTATCTTTCTCCTTAAAAACCAGTCTGTTCTTACTGATCACAAAAAGTTATTTGCTTAGAGATATTCATATTTACAGTTTTATGTCCCAAGAACCACTGTCCACTAAGTGTAAAGACAGGCTAAGATTATTAATTAGGATGTAGATTGTTCCACGGTAAAATAACTGTGCTTAATCAGATGAGCATCACACTTACAGGCCATTTGAAAAACTGCCATTCAATGCGGAATATACTAATTTTCTCTTACATATTCATCGAAGCTACTAGAAGTGAATTAGTCAGATGAGATACAACATCTATGCTGACAAATATAGAAGAAGATACCAGTGTGAAGGGCCTGATGACAGCAGAGGCAATACATCAAGATAAATGATCCTTTCATCTTGTTCTGCCAATCATTGTGTTGATCATGCCCAAAAAGAATATTCAAGAATAGGAGATGATATATTTTACAGCAGCCAGGTAATATGGTATTGTGGCTGGTAGTACAGCTATTTCTTTATCGAAGAAATAGCATGACGAAATTACCAACATAGGCACTGAAAGAGTCACATTAGTGATGTTTATTCCTTTGGGATATCATATTAAAAGGTATTTCCCAGGGCAGCAAATACTTGGAGGAAGGGGCTTTGAAAATGGAAAGCAAACTAGAGAACTAACATTTTGGCATTAGCTTACCCTGAATGTAACCAAAGTCACTGATTTCCTCAGACACACTTCATAAAAGTTTGACATGGGAAAGCAGAAGGCACTGATAGAAAGATACAAAAAAGTATAAGAACTACTTTTAGCAAGTCATTGTAAATTTATACCAGCAGTTTAAGCCCACTATTTGCTTGAAAAAAAAATGAATCAAATATACTTTTAGTTACTCTGAAAATACAGAAAATTTACTAAAGAGGTTATTAAAGAAAAAGACAAAAGATGTAAAAATGTGAAAGTATTCAGTTGGTTTGGAAAAGTTAATTTAGAGGGGTAATATTTTTCACATAATTCAACAAATTTTTGTGCTTTTTTTTTTAATATATGGTAATTGCCTACCATAAATAATCTTCAATAATAAGGCCAAACTTAACAAAATATTCATAAAATAGCACTACTTTTAGGAGTTTAGTTATATGTCCCAGTTTGTCCAGAATGTAGTAGCTTATGATCAACTCTTGGACAGCAGTGGAGTTTCCCCATCACGACTCTTGTAATCCTTTTTAATTTTACTCCATTACTAGTTAGTGTTAGATTTCAAAAGTACACTGATTGCTGCATGTAGGACGTTATGTATACAGTATGTATTTGTGCTTCCCACACATGACAGGCACTACTCAGCTTCAAACCTTTAGGATGAGAACCAAACAGAATTTGTCAAAAGGTAAAACAAATACATAAATAAATCTAATTCTAAATGCACATTTAGCCTGGTTGAAGTAATTGACTGAACTTGAAGGTGGTTTCCTGTTTTTATAAATATTGGTAGGATCTCTTCTTGTATCAGGAAACCAACTAGACCATTGTCTTTGTTGCTACACAATACTAATTTTTATAATTTTCATTTTTTAAAAGCAGTAATTTCATTGTAATAATTTGTGACTGAGTATATGAGAAAGAGAGAGGAAGACCTAGAGGGAGGTTTTACTTGAGAATTTCAGCACTAGAAGCACAATTTTTTACAGTTTAAGCTCAGAGAAAGCTATCTGAGCTGTGCAGCTGTCTCTTGCTGTAGCTTGGACTTGGACTAATCAGTGAGATTCAAGGACAACAGCAGACAGCACAGCAAACAGCATCCAGTGACTTAGCTAGTAAATGTAAATGATCCAAATACATTATTATTGACCAAGAGTCATTGTGCTAGTTCTCTAAGAACATCAGCATTGCATGGTATGATACATAAATATTAACATACGTTAGGACTTTTTAGGAAAAAAGGATTAAGAATTAAACAGGAAGCTGGATTACATAGTATCTAAATTAATTACACAAGCATATCTACAGTGTTCCTTACAACCTACCCCTCAGAAAAGGGATCCTATACAGCTGAAAATCCATCACAAAAGTTGAACAAAGATCATTGCTTCCATATGAAAAGATACTAAATCCATTTTTTCTTTCAATGTTTTCACTTGAGGATGAATTTAAGAGGAGAATAAACATGCTATGACTTGTTTGCTTGAAAAGGAGGCGCAAGCAGAGGATTTAGATTTCTATAAAGGGTCTGTCCAGATTATAAATCCTTTCAATACCCATTACTAATGATAGTATGTATATGTAATATATATGTATAATATGTAATGTATGACAGAACAGAGAGCCAATAAAATAATAAAATCCCTCAACCAAAACAATGAAACGAACAAGCTACAACAGATTCTTAAATCTGCGTGTGAAATGAAGCTGAGAACATCTGAAATAAATAGGAGTCAGACCTAGAATCTAGAATCATGGAATCACAGAACAGTTTGTGTTGGAAGAGAGCTTAAAGACAATTTACTTCCAATGCTCCTGCCATGTGCAGGGACACTTCCCCTAGACTGAGTTGCTCAAAGCCCCACCCAATCCAGCCTTGAACACTTCCAGGGATGAGGCATCCACAGTTGCTCTGGTCAAAATTTATTCCCACTGTCTAATTTACACTTACCCTTTTCAGTTTAAAGCTATTCTCCTTTGTCCTGTAACCACATGCCCCTGCAAAAAGTTCCTCTCCAGCTTTCCTGTAGGTCCTCTTTAGGTACTGGGACGTGCGATATGGTCTCCCTGAAACTTTCTGTTCTCCAGGCTGAACAGCCCCAACTCCCTCAGCCTGTCTACCTAGGAGAGGAGCTCAGCCCTCTGATCATCTTTGTGGCCCTCCTCTGGACCCACTCCAACAGATCCACATCCTTCTTATGTTGGGAGCTCCAGAGCTGGATGCAGCACTGCAGGTGGGGCCTCACCAGAGAGGAGTAGAGGGCATGGTCATTGTAAATTAGAGAAAAAGTCTCAGAAAACTGGTCTGAACCCATCAGGGACAAGCGTTAGGTATTAAAAACAGGTAAGAATAATCAACTTTACAAACAGCATGGGGAACAGCTGGCCAGATAGCAGTTTTTGGAAAAAGATCCAAGGAATTAACTAGACTACAGTCTGAACATGATCAAAAATATCATGCTGTTCTGAAGATGGCAAACATCATACTGAGATATGTAAGTGGAATGTAGCTTGCAAAAAATATGAGCAAATCTTTCAGCTTTGCACCACTTTGTAGAGTCTCAGCTGGAGTACTCTGTCCAGCTCTGGTCAACATTCTTGTTGAACCACATCAGAGAGAGAACAGGGAATAAAGAAAGAAAGGTAAGAAATCTACAAAGAGGACCTCTGAAAAAACAAATGACAGACTCAAGCTATTTAAATTAAGGAAAACTGAAAGGGTGAAGGCTGAGGTATATGAAAAGTTTCAGAAAGAAAAAAATATGAGGATGAATGGCCTCAACAGTAAGTAACTGGTTTTCTATGATTACATGACAGTGACCATCACGAAAGCTATGAACATGGTATGACTGTCCACAACAGACAAATGGACCAAGCAGCAAATTTAACAGGAAAAGCATGTCTGATTACTGGTGGTGGAATTAAACAGGAAAAATCCTAGCCACAAGTGAGCCAAAAAGTAACTTGGCATATTCATGGCAAATGAATATACAAACACTTATGCTAAGAAACCTTGATGCAATCTCCCTCATGGAAGTTTGAAAATCACTGGTTTACTAAGAGAAGAATCTCAATGAGAAGTTCATGTTATTTCCTTTTACTCTAACATTCTTACGGAGACCACTGATACAACGCTGACCCAGATGAACCATGTGCCTGACCCAGAGGTTTAACATTACTACAAAATACCTTTCAGGAAACATCTTTGATTTGCACAAAGACTCTGGTGAACGTTTCCAAATAAGGAATACATTAGCAGAAGAAAAGGTCTGTTCACAAACCATTCACAAACAAACAAAAAGCAGTGTGTGGGGAGTACATCTGCTGGATAATTTATTCACAATGAATTATTCAGCCAACTCTAGCAAAGGACCTATTTTTTTTTTCTAGTTATATAAAGATATTTTCTTATGACAGCCATAGACACAAATGTTGTCTTTGACTGACGCTTTCCTTGCTGTCATCTTTTCTGTTTGGCCCATAAAGTCAGTTCAGGAAGTATTTCGTCTTCTTACTGATCTTTTGATTCAGGGGTGAATGATAACTTTAACCACACAGCTAGACCAGATGCCTCAGGATGGCAAGGGTAGAAGGAAAATCATATTTTTAAATTAGAAGGACAAAAATTGCCCACAGCCAAGTAATAGACTATCACATAAACAGAAACTTTGTCACGTGAAATAGTAGCAGTCCAATTTCAAGACAAAAGCAAGATAAAGTTAAGGACATTTGAAAACAAAGGTTTGAGGAAAGTGACTCATGCACTGATAAATGAGATAAAAAAGATAAAACACGGTGCAAAAAAATAAAATGCATCTAACCCATACAATACCACATTTTATTGGCATTTATATTTTCTTTTCAAAAGTAATTTTCTCTTTCTTTCCTTTGTTTCACCCTCACTTTCCCTTTTAGCTTGCAGTCCTTTGTTCTTTCCTTTTTAATGATGACTAGCACTGATTTAGTTATCTAGGTCATTCATTTACCTTGAATTGTTTGCTGTGGTACAACAAAAACATTGAAACCTAGGAACTCCTATTAACTTTGGTCATATTATTAAAGTTGGTTTTATTTTGAAAATGCCTTAAATATTTTCAATTGCTTAAAAGGTTTCAACTTTAAAATTTGAAGTAAATTTGATATGAATTGTAATAGCCTGAATTGCTAAAATGTATGCAGTCTTTCTCTTCATTAGGCAGTGTGTTTTCACATTTCTCTGTTAGCATAAGAAAACTCTGAAAATTCAATTAGTTGAATTAATGCAGTGTGCAACACAGCACACAGAAAAATTCCCCATCCTTGATAGCACATATCACTTTTGCCCTATTATGTGACAGAGTCAAATTATGACACAGCTTTTCTTATGCATCCATTTTCAAATCTCTGTAAGCAGAGTGATGCTTGACAGCAGATACAAAGCAGTAGATAGGTAAGTGGCTTGCATTTTGTTAAGCAGAATTGAAGAGCAAAGATATTTGAAGAAATGCTGTAGACAAGCCCATATGTTAATATTAGCCGTATTTTTGTATGATTCATATGGAGAAGTCACCTCATCTTTTTGTACCAGTGATGAGGTTATTTTCTTGCTGGACAAGAAACACACAATCTTCTTTCAGATGTGGATTACTACAGTACACTATATATGAGATCACCATAATTACAATCCTTAGGTTTAGGTGACCATCAAGAAAATCAACAGCCAGAGAGCTGGTGTGATGTGTCTTAAAATGCTTACCTCTTTTCCCATATCTGTATCATTGCCTCGTGGTCTCCTTTTGTTTGTGGGTTTCAGCTGCTCTATGTTATCATTCTGATATGACTACAGACACACGTAAGTATAAATTAACTTATATCTCCACGCACACTCATATACAAAATGGAGCTGAATAGATAGGCAACACCTGTTTTGTTTTTGTACAACTCCTAACACGATGACATCTGTGTATAAAACCAGTCGAAATGGTAAATGTTTCTATTCCTTCACTCAGTTCCCACCCTGTATGGAACTTGTTATTGCAGTGACCAGTAGATGAAAGAGAGTTTCTGGTTCCATTTCCTGCTCCATATTTCATCACTTCTAGTCAGGCTCTTGTATGTTTATGTTGACTTTCTGGGGAATATTAATTGCTTTAGTATTAAAATAGTAGTTAATAAAATTTCTCTTGATCTTCCAGACTACTTCATGAGCTCAGGACTGTGAAAATAATTGTTTTTTAAGTTCAGCATTGTGGTTCAAATCCCTGTGTGTGCTTTGTCCTTCAGTTTCAGGTAAGAAGATTTATCACTGGACTGTAGGTGAGATATATCTATACAAGCTGCAGACAGCTAGAAATCTCAGATGTGTGTAAATGCATCTGTCTTCAGAGCATGATGAAGAATTCAGCAATTTCAAATAGTGCTGAACTGCTTTTACTGTGCTACAGTTGATATGCACAAGAGCAATAAGACCAAACCTTTGTATTTTCAACATATCAGCAGGCCACTTTTTGCTCAAATGGGCATGGGCTTTGTTTCTGGAACTCATGCCAGGAGACATAAAACAGCTCTACAGGCTTTGTAATACATTGTACCCTGACATTGAGTCGGTTTGTTAATTTTTTCCTGGGAAGAGAGGGTTGTTGGCTAGAGATATCTAAGCTTTTCTTATCTGTACAAATCTCAAATTTTTTTTTGTCAGCCAATGCCTCTCAAGTGTCTGTGGCTTCTCTGGGTGTATATAGTTGCATCAAACGGAGACTAGACACATCTTTTACATTAGACAAACACTATTCTCTGTTCTGCAGCCACTAAATGCCATCAAATGTGTGTTCACGACAATGGTAAAAACTGGTAAATACTATTGTTCTCAGATATAGGGATGATGCTTCTTTCTAATGGGTTCTAGAAATCCCTAGCACACTTCCGTCATTACAAGATAGGTTTTTCCTGTATACTCACTTCATTTTCCATCAGCATATTTATTAGTTTCTAACGCCTCACCTTTTACTGAAACAGGTAGCAGTGACACAATGTTGCCTTTGTGGCTCCCTTTGCCTTTAGCGTATAGATTACAAGATGCATTCTGCTTTATTTTGTTTCCCTTAGATATGTTCCTCTCTACTCTGTTGCACTAATTCACAGGCAGCTTGAAAGCATACTGTCTTACATGTAACACTCTCAACCGAATACCTGAATAAAATGTGAGTTACCCAGGAACAAAAAATGGTGAAATGACACCAGAAACGCTCAGTAAGTTGTCTGTCTTTGATACCACCTCCCATTCCACAGATGTCCTCTGCTTCCACTGCACTCTTCTCTGTTGCAGCTCCTGCCTATATTCCCAGATATATATATCCCCTATTCTTTGCCTTGCACAAACACTAGATTGAATTGCTGTCCTCCTGTGTTAAACAGAAGAACAATGCTGCTTTTCTTTGATGATGACTGGTTAATATGGGCATGTGCTTGCCTCTCCCTTTTACCTAATCCATTAGTAATACCTCCCAAAGATAATTTTCCTTCCAGCTGCAGTGGGGTCCTCTGGAATCAGCTTGCACTAGAAGTCCCACTGAACCAAAGCTGCAGGGGAATGAAATACACGCACAAACAAAAATGCACACACATGCAAACAAAAGTGAAAGCCCAGTTATATCAACTTAGTTGATGTCTATTGTTTCCAAGGCCTTAGAGATCTGGTCAGATGGAGTCTATTTGAATGATGTTTGGTCATGTTAAGTGACAGTTTTGCACCAGGATGTTTTATTTAAATTAATCCAAATCCCAAAGGACAAGATTTTATCTTTAGCCATATATCAGCAACTAACAATACCTCAAGAAGCAATCGGCACATCAATAACTTCAGATTTTTAATTGATTGCTATACATAAAAATCTCTTGTCTAATGAAATCCCAATTAAATACAGTCTGTGTACTTGAATATAGTTAATAAATGTGGCTACTTAGATTCTAGAATGAGTAGTGTTACTCATGTTCTCCAGGGTCAGTACAGGTCCCAAATCAAAAGTATAGTGGAATGAAAATGGCATGTTGCAGCATTGGGACTTTAACATACCATATAGATTGGGGGGGAAAAAAATTAAAATTCTCTGTTTTTTGAAGAATAAAGATTTCTTTGATAACTCAGTTGTGTAGTGGATTGCCTGTGTCAAAAGGCTGGCACAGTACGAAATAACTAATGTTGATGGGAAAAGCTGCAAAAAGTGTTTAGTGTAATGGGAACTGAAACCTGTAACTTGTTGCCTATCAAAACAAGCCTTTTTACACCAGCAGACAAACCTTTTGATGTGATAGTTGATACTTCTATGAAATTGTGTATTCTCAAACCACTGGTTATTGTAGCCCGTCTCCTGCTGATGGTTCTGAAGTGAAAATGGAACACAGAAAAGTAAATGAAAAACCTAAGAAAATTAGCCATCCTTTGTCATTTTGAAGGGAGTAAGTGGTTAAGAACAGAACTGGTGAGCATGTTGTATGCAAAGTGAGAGGATCCAGAAATAAACATTGTTTGAGGCCAATTTCAACCTCAAAACATGCAATATAAATGATTTACCAAAAGAGATCCCAGAGCCATTCAAGAGCTCCAATAAGAACATGATGCAACAGTCTGCAGGCAGCCAATGGGTTCAGGTAGGCAGAAAAATGCAGAAGGCATTTAAAAACTGTGCTTTTACTGCCCTACAAGGCAAGTGATTGTTTATTCTTCAAGAAATTCGGCACATGCAGATGTCCCTTTTTCCTTTTTTTTCTTTTTTTTAATTGCAAAACAACATCCACATTAGAAAGATGATTCAAGAGAATTTCAGATTCATGAGTTTACAGAAATGCCCAAGGAGTATGCTGTAACATCTTTAAAACTGTTCAGTTCAGAAAACAATTGAGAAGTGTCATTTGCATGTTTTTACAAGTGAAAGGGATGAGCCTTAAAATGGAGTCTGATTTAGAACCTCAGAACAAATAGGAAAAATTACTTCAGAATTAAAACTTGGAAAAATTCAGCTGTTCTAAGAAAATGTAATGTGGAGATTCTTGATAAATCCTGGATAATACTGAGGTACTGAGAACAAATAAATACATGTCCTATGCAGAAAAGTTTGCTAATTTTAAGAAAGAGAGCCTTACATTTCTTAACAAAGAAAGATTCAGACCAATTAGAAGACCACTAAGACACCTAAACCCAGTCTTCTACAATGTGAAAGGCCACCTAAGAATTCATTTCCACAGATGCTGTTCTGTTGAAAAGAAGGAAATAAACACTTGCAAGACAACATAAAGCTGACCAAATACATAAATCAATTGCAAAATCAGATTACTGTGCTGGATCAGAGACTCCATCAGTGACAGACCAATAAAACAACCTAGCTCACATACAGATCACTATAGTCTACATTTCTTTAGATGAACAGCCTCTTAGGAATTTCAGAAGCCTAAAAATTTTTATTACCTCCATCATAATGCATGAATCTCGTGAGTTTTCATGAAACTCTGCCTTTACTTTGATTAACTGACGTTTACTGCATGATAAGAGTGTGCAAATAAAATTTTACCATGACTGAATTTCTGCATGATGCATTTTTTTTATTCCAAAACAGCTCATTCCTGTGTCAGTGACCTAACACAGGACAAAGCAAAGGAACAAATGTCAGGGACACCACAGAGCACCATGAAGAAAATGTCCATCTTGAGAATGGTCCTGCTGAGCTACTACTGAGCAGGAAAGACACTCAATGCACCCTCAGAAGGAAAGGGAGATATTATTCCAGATACTCTTATAAAAGCTGTAGAATGTCATTTGAATGGAAAATATATATTATTTCCCAGATTCACGTACTTGTGAAGCACTGAAGCATAGTTTGGCAACACAGTTGTAATTTTTGTACACTTCATTTCAAAGGGGAAAGAGAAAATACTGAAAGGGAGTTTGGCAATACAGCTTTAAATATTGTATAATCCTTGTAGTCAGCTATCTCTGTTGGCAGCCAAACAGAAGTGCCTAGAGTCAGAAACCTCAGCAAAGGGCATTTACAAATATTTAAAAAATGCAGTTACTTGGAATACAACTCCGCTCTTGTGCTGTCCCCACAGACTTCAGATTACAAAGGCAAGGGAAGGGAAGTGCCCCATCTCCCAGACTGTGACCCATACCTCCTTTCTTCTTCTTGAGAATATAATTAGCTCCCTCTTCTCTAAACTTAGAGCCCAGTCTTTTGGACTGGGCAGCTTTGCAGTGTGCTTTTTTATTCCTCTGAAGCTTCTTGACTTCTTTCTCTCTGTACTCGATCCTCAACAGGCCTAGCTACTTTGATGATATTATGGGTTGACAGCCAGAACTGAAAATAAGAAGAAGGAAGCCTACTGACAAACTGGCTAGGTTTTGTTTTTTAGCTTTTTCTCCCTAAAAAAAAGTGTCATCAGTGGTTTTGATGCCAAAATTCTTGTGCAATGAACACAACTGGCATGAACATTTGGATGCCTCCCAAATGCAGATGGAAATGTCAAAAAAATGATGAAGGTAATATTGTCATGAACTGAATTATTCCATAACCAATATCTGCCCCAGAAGAGAGAGAAAAAAAAAAGTGTCTACAAGCTATAAAATAAAATATGACATAGGTAGATCATGACCCTGACAAGTACTCAAAGTCAGCTGGTGAAAAGAGGTTTTAAAACAACAACAACAACAAGTCAGCAAGCAAGCTGAGAAATGATAAAAGCAGTCAGTAAAATGTATGGATAGAGCAGGGAAGTAACTTGAAAGCCAGGTGTCACAAATATCAGAACACTTGTAAAGCACAGGAAAAGGAGTCAAGGATGATTGCTCTATTCTTGACTGTGTTGGAGACTTCTTGAGTGACTTTTGGACCAAACAGGGCCATCTCAGCCTGGAAGAACATAATAAATGACAAGCAAACACAGAAATAATCCTACTTTGAAAATTAACCATTACATGGTTTTCTGTAAGGATTAATGCATAATGCTATATTTACCTGGTAAATCAGTTATTTATTTGGCTTTAACTCTACCAAATGGCACAAATAGATTTCTTATTGGTACTGTACCTAACATGTGAAGATGGGATCTGTATAAAATTATAGTGGACATGAAAAATAAACCTACAGACTTACTTGAAATCTGGAGTTCATAGTCATAGAATTATATGCTGGATGTAACAGAGGATGTATGGTATGGAATTATGAACCTTGGCATAAGCAGCAGAAATTGGGAAGTGGACAAATTTTAAAACTTCTCTGTCTGAACGTGAGGACACAGTAGAAGAATAAGACTGAAAGTTATGGAAAGATTTTTCATTTTTTGTTTCTACAAAATAGGAAATCATTATGAAAATTTTCAGACTCTTTGATGAAAAATATGTTCTGTGCCTGATTAGGAAAATTGTAGAAGATTATGGCACACAAATCAAAAACATACTCCTATAAATCTCATAACTCTAATGCAAAATCAGTTTTGCTGTCCCTGTATCCAGTTAAGAGATATATGCCAGTGAACACTACAGTCTCAGGCGTGACTGTCATATTGCTTAATTTTACTTTTTTTAAGAATTTGAATGGCATCAATGTAAAGCCAGGGCAGGAATTTAAAAAAAAAAGGAAAGGAAAAAAAAAGGAAAAAAAGAGATTCAAAGCAATTAGGCGCAGAGAAAAAATAACAGCGGCTTGTATCTTTGGTTGGGAGATATAAGAAACAGAAAAAAAGGTGAGTATTTGAATGGTCTGAATAACAAATTCATGTGGGAGAAGCTGTTAGCAAACAAATATGGTTTCTTTTATTTTTAGGGCATGTGTGCTATCAGGTAAAAAATAAACAGGACTGAAAACAGATTGATGAATGCATATAGCTCCACTTAGATGTACAGGTAATGGCACACAGTGCAGATGGCTGGATGGATGGATGTAAGGTGTATGTAAAGGTGGATGAGGTGTAACTCAGCTTCAGAAAAGCTCTCTATTGCCTATAACAAAGCAGATACTCTAGCTCATGTCACCCAAAGACAGACATCAGATTTAGGTGTTTAATCTGTGAAGAAAATTCCAGCCTTTCTGTAGACTGGTGTTCTTCCAGTCCAGAAGCTGAAATGTAGTCAGGAGAGTTTTGTAATAACTGTGTTAAAAACATATTGCTCTGAACAGTTTATTAAGGCATGAAGAATTTGTTATGGGCAGAATTTAAATAATGATGGAATGACACAGAAAATGGGTCATAAGAAGCAGCTCCTGTTTTTTACCTCCAGCAGAAGGGTTTGGAAAGAAAATGACAGTTTTATGTTGTTTTCTACCTTCTTTTTGAATGTGAAGAGGGCCCAGCCAAGATAACAGTGATATTCATTTGTATTTGTAACAGTTTTAATCAGTTACCAGTGTGCCAGTTTGTCAGTCTTTAGCCAGCACACGCTGTGCTATAAGTTCAGACATTAGCCCTGGAAAAACATCCTCAGTGTTTGGCAGCACCATGGGTGTATTGGAACGCCAAAAGTCATGCAGATGAATGAGGTAAGGATAGGACATGCATGAATAAATCAGTGAATAAATAAGCTGTAGCTGGGTTCTGCTCCACAGGCCACTTTCAGCAGCAAGCAGTGCACTTCCTCTCCTTCTCTGAGAGTGAGATAGCATATTCCTGACCACGTTTTAGAGTCGTAGCATATTACAAGCTTTGTAGGAATATAAAGCAATTTTAAGGGGCTTTTAAAAATGTTTCTCTTAAATAATTTTGTTGCTATTCATTGGTTGTTCTTTTATCACATGTCCAAAGGTAAACAGTAATGTCTACTTAAACATAAGAACATGAGGCCAGTGGTAAGGACTTGCTGAAACTGTTGCCCAGGTTAGGCTGCTGCAGCTCCATGCATCCCAGTCCCACCAGCAACAAAGCTGAGTAGGTATTCCCAACGGGCAGCCCCATACTATAATTCAGTGCATGTGTACACACAGCCAGGCACAGAGAGCAGCACAGACAGGGCACAGTGCTCACACATAAGCAAACAGCAGTGATGGTCTCATCCTGGTCCCCTCTCTGGCTGATCAGAACAATAGGCTCTTAGTGGAAAGTATACACGTTTATACGGTGTGGATCCCTCCAATAGTTAGCCTTAGACTCATACCTTATCCACTAACTGGCCTTAGACTTATACTTTATCCTAGTTTTCCTATTTGGTGGGACTCAAGCCTGTGAACCCAGAGGGACAGAGGCCAGAGCAGCTGCTGGAACTCAGAATTATGTGAGCACAGATGCACACACACACAGCCATGCACTCTAAGGGACCCCATGGCAGCAGACTTAAAGACATCCAGACCGCCAGTAGCTGGCCCCTTGATATTCTGGTCTCCTCTGGTTACCTCATGAGCAGGCATGCAAAACAGTCTCTCTGGTATCTGGTCCAGACTCTGGTCTTACCTGTAGCCAACACCAAAGTTCCTTCAGCTCTGGACCTTCTGGACCATGCAGACACTCCGATTTCCCCAGTCTCTGTCCCAGACTTGTGCTCACTCTGGTATTTGGTTCCTAAGCCTCTTATACTGCTCAGCATCTAGGCCAGCTTGATGTTTGCTAGTGGTTGCTTCCTGACACATCCACTCTGCTCACACACAGCCACACACACTCACACCCACCCTTGGTTTCTCCAGCTGCTGGCACACAACTCCCTCTGACTTGTGGTCTTACATCCATTACTGATACTCAGACTCCCATACACCTTCACACGTACACAGAACAGAATCGCTTCACTCAGGAAAATAGTCAGGAGTGGAGTTTAATGAGAAAGCAGGAGAAACTGTGCTGATCAGGCACAGGGCATTACCAGACACATGTACTGACCAGCCCCAGTTTACAGGAAGCCAGTCTCTTGTATCCCCTTTTAACCTCTATTTTCCCATGGTTTCCACTCCCTGATCCTTTCCTTTCCCTACCTTTGGTTCCTGACCTAAACTTCCCATCATAAGTCACGTACAATCCCAAAATGCTCTCCCCTTGCATCCCACAAGGAGCCCCATACTCAGTGATAGTCCCCTCCCAGTCCATGAGATGCTGTGGTGTGCTGGTTTTGGCTAAGGCACAGCTAATTTTCTTCACAGTGACTGGTATGGGACTGTGTTCGGGATTTGTGCTGAGCACAGAGTCGATAATAGAGAGATGTTTTTGTTATTGCTGAGGAGGGCTTACACAGGGCCAAAGCCTTTTCTGCTTTTTTACTGCCATACTGGCAAGGATGTTGGGGGTGCATGGGAGGTTGGGAGGAGCCACATCCAGGACAGCTGATCCAAACTGACCAATGGGAGATTCCATATGACATCATGCTCATTATGTAAAGTGGGGGCAACAAGGAGGAAAGGGAGGACATTTGGAATGATGGCATTTGTATTGCCGAGTAAACATTATGTGTGATGGGGGCCTGCTCTCCTGGCGATGGCTGAACACCTGCCTGCCATGGGAAGCAGAGAATTTCTTGTTTTTCTTTGCTTGTGTGCATGGCTCTTGCTTTCCCCATTAAATTGTCTTTATCTCAACCCACGAGTTTTCCAGCTTTTATCCTTTTGATTCTCTCCTTGATCCTGTTGGTGGGGGAGTGAGGGAGCAGCTGTGTGGGGTTAAAGCACAACACCTGGGGAGACAGTGTCCATTAGCTCACCACGGTGGGTCTCACCCTGCCTGTGTGTCTGATCACCCCTGTGATGCATCAGGGCAGGGGCTTGTGTTTCTTCCTTTGGCAAGGGTACTGGGGACTCTTTCTCTTGCCCCTGTGCCTCAGAGGATCCTCTTTGTTGAAATGAGCCTCTAATCACATAAACTAACACGAGTAATCTTCATCTTTTTGTTTTTCTGGTTTTGTTAAATAACTTTCAGGCTGCAGCATTCTGGCTGCTGACTGATTTGCAATTGCAGCTTCTCAGGGCTCTACAATGCAGCCCTGATTTCACTGAAATGTATAGAACTTTGGCCACTGAATTGAGTGGAGACAGACTTTTGAATAAGTGTGCACCAGTTTGCTCCAGAGTATCCACTGGCCCAGACCTCACCTCCTCTGAGAAAGCAGATGTGTAGAATTAAAGGAGAAAGTAACTCCCACAGAAAATTCCTTTCCCTGCATTTTTAAATCAGAGAGAGGAAAACCTGCCATTCCAACTTCACAGTTTCTCAACTAGACCCACTATTTTTTATTAGTAATCTCCACCATTCCACCCATTTTCTTAATCTTCTACAAGCCTTACCTTTTCAATTACCTATGCAGTTCAGGATAAGGAAAAATGTTATTACGAGTTTTTGCATGTGGCTGTGTATCACTTAGCATTCCAATAGCTCTTCATGCCCCTGTAGTATCCAAACAATTAGAAAAAGCTGGCATGCAAAAGTTGCAGAAAAGTTTTTAGCTGCTGAAATTAGCAAAATTACCGATTGACTTTATTATAAATAAACAGATGAGAGTCATAGTCGCAGGCAATTTCTCAGTCCTTTATTGCTATTTAGACTATGTCCCTTCATGCTGAAAAGATATGAGAAAGAAATCCACAGCACATTTTATTAGTAAGTCTCTTTTACTCTCCAGGAAATCTATCAAGAGACTAGGTCTGTTGTATAAGTCTATCCAAATATTTTAATAGGACCCCGCTCAGCATTTTCCTAAAATGAAGACGGATTTTGGCTGAGCCCAAATTATGATCAGGAAGTTCCTCCATGAACATAAGCAAGAGTGCTGATAGAGGCTATGACCGACTGAGACTGGAGGTTCACAATTGTGCAGTGATTTCTGGCTCTTCTCCAGCTTCAAGGATGGAGTCTGCCAACTTGGCAGGCTGGAGAACTCACTATGGCAATTTTTCAAATGGGAGAAATGGTCCAAGGAGGAGCTGTAATTCCATATAAACTGTCCAGAACTGATGACAGGGGCCTCTGCTTCCAACAATCTGGCCAAGAACTGAGTGAATCACTGTGTCCAACTGAAGATGGACAGTGTATTTATGGAACTCCTGTGGGCATTCACTGTGCAACTACAGCCAAATTGCTAATGTAACTGCGGCTTACAGTTGGAGAGTGTGATGTCTGGGATTTTCTGGATGTCACAGCCCGGAAATTCCTTTGAATTCTCATAAGTGTGAGGTCATCAAACTATGTTTTCAAAAGCAGCGGTTTTGAGCTGCTTCATGTTGGTTTACTTTAAATAGGTTTTTAATTTCCAGAAATTTTTGCTTCAATTTATAACACTATCACTTACCTTAAATTAATTAGTAAGTTTTTTGAAAGCCTGGAGAACATCCTTTCTCAGATCTCTAAGTAAGAAAAAATCTTTTAGAGAACCTGTCAGAGGTTTTATTCTATCCAAAACCATATGAAGAGTGGTTGAGGTCACTTGGTCTGTTCAGCTTGGAGAAGAAGAGACTGAGGGGAGATCTCATTGCATTCTAAAACTTCCTTGTGAGGGGCAGTGCAGGGGCAGACACTGATCTCTTCTCTGTGATGACCAGTGACTGGACCCAAGGGAAAGGCCTGAAGCCATGTCAGTGAAGGTTTATATTGGATATCAGAAAAAGGTTCTTCACCAGAGGGTGGTCAGGCACTGGAACAGGCTCTCCAGGGAAGTGGTCACAGCACCAAGCCTGACAGAGTTCAAGAACCATTTGGACAACGCTCCCAGGCACATGGTGTGACTCTTGGGGATGTCTTGTTCAGGGCTAAGATTTAGACTCAATGATCTTTGTGGGTCCCTTCCAACTCAGAATATTCTGTGAATCTGTGATTCTGTAAATATTTCTGAAGTTTTCCCCTGTTGTGTCTCAAGCTGTGAGATGGATTTGAAGCATCCAGAAAAATTTTCATTCTTGAACAAGCATGATAACCTTGACAAATTTGCCCTGTTGAATTTAGTTATAATAACATGACTTGGTCATAAACCCTACTATAAACACTCTGAACAGATTCCAAATATGAGACATAAGAACTTTTGTTATTTCTTGAAGTTTCACAGGAAGGAGGAAAAAAGTCTTCACAAAGAGGAGGAAAAAAAAAATTGCACAACAGTTACTGTTTAATGAAACAGAAAATAATGCAATTAATGCCTCACTGGCTGTAGAGAGTCAGAAGGTCACAATTCAACATCACCTTTGTCTGCCAGTTAGACTAAATTGGTCTCACCCACGCAATCATCAAATCTTCTATAACAATGAGACCTCATGGCATGTACTATGGAACTTGTGTTTACTGTTGTAAATTTGGAAGTGTTCAAGAATATATATATTCTTTTTCTTAATGCTTTCATGTGCTTCCTAGAGTTGCTTGTCTCACAGGAATTTCGATCTGTAACTTCCAACTCTGGGCTGCTGAGAGTTTGATATGCAACTTTTCTTAATAGACTAGTGTTCACAAAAGTCCTACATCATTTATATTAAAGAAGAAAATAAAATATTGCTATGATCACTTCCAACACTTTCAAACAGCGCTGAAGAGATTGATGCATGTGTTCACTCAAGCTGTTAAGCATAGCACATCCTAATTCAGTCAAATTCCTTTATACGTATTTTTCTTACTTATAGTATGCTCAGTTCCTCATAGGACCTCAAGGTCACTTTTGTCACTGTTTATTTATTTCTTTCCCGAGAACAAGATTATTCTGTAATATATTTTCTGATTATCTACAAGCTTGCTGTTATAAAAAGTTGTCGTTATATTTTTCTGTAGCTTAAAAGTAGTGAGAAATAGAAAGTCCTGCTAGAAGTGAGTGTCTGACATTCCAGCACCTTCAGCTGGAGAGAATTTGAGATGTAAAGGCAACCTGCACAGGCCCTTGTTAAAAGCAAAATAATAACATCCAGAGGGAGAGACAATGAAGGAGAGCACATCCAAAGCATTCTGAAGAGGTCTACCACACTTACCAATCCTATATACATAATTTAATTTCCCCACAGGACCATATAGCTCAACGTGGTATACTATATAACAAAAGAAGCACCAACCAACCAATCTTACTGCCTTGTTGAAAAAAATTCCTAACTTTATTGGTATTTGTGTATTTATAATAGAACTGTCTGCAGTGGTAAGGAGATAAAAAATGCAAGTGTTACCTGAACACAGGATACCTTGCTACAGCTGTAGGGCTCAGCTACGGCAAGGGTAAACCAGCACAAGCTGTTTCAAAGCAAACAGGAGGCATAGAGCGGAGTCAATATGCCTGGTTACTGCTGAGTGTTGAAACCTGTAAGAAGAAGGATTGTGAACGTGTGATGAACAGGAAGTAGCAGCAGACAAAAAGAGCAAGGAAGAGAGAGGCTCAGCATGGTCTGGCATCAAAATGTATCATTATATCTCCAATTTATTGCATTATATATAATTATTATAAAAAATGTTCCAGGACAGAAGAACTTGAATTCTGACAGCTCTGTGTTCTACGTGGCTCAGCATAAATAAATTGGAAGAATTTATAGTTTTTGAGGATGGTGCTAATCTTTTTTCCTGCAGAAGCAGCATGTGACAGGTCTTTTTTTTCCTCCCATATCAGATACTGTTTAATGTTATTCCAACTAATTGTTTATTTTGCCCCATTAACTTGGCATAGACCTGGGGTTGAGGCTTCTTACATCTTATATGCAACATGAACATGCATTTATTGCTTTGCAAGTCCACAATAAATAGTCTGTTGGGAGAGACTGGAGCAAAGTGATCACTAAGTGATCAGGTTCACACACAAAAAGTGTGATTGCAGAGCTCTACTACCTAAGACACTGGGTCATTCATTCCCAAAAGGAAGACTTTGCCATGGCTTATCCCACCCTCAAATCTTCCTTTAAACCCTGACTTAGCTGTGAGCAAAGTTGTAAAGAGTTCTTGGCTGCTTTTGAATGAAAATCTGTGATGTCCACTGTTCGGAAGCTGGCAACAATGAAAGCCATCATGCAGTTTTTCATCTGAGTGCAGGTTTCCCGGACATTCTTTATGTTCCCTTTAAAAAGCAATCCTATAAATATGACTTCAGTGGCAGATGAATACACACAGCAGACAAATGTGTCCCCTCACTAATGGTCTGATAAATTTGCAAGATTTTTTGGTGACATAATTACAACTTGGTCAGCCCCTGCTATTATGCGTCACTGTGATAAACAATGATTTACCTTGCATGTTTTAGCAAAGTCTTTGAAAAAAACTGCAGGACAGTAAATCACCTGCTAACAAAGACTGCAGCAAATTTTCCCCCAGAGTTCTGAACTTCAGCAAATTAGAGTACCAAAGATCATGAGAGATTCCAGATTCTAGATCCACTTGTTTGGGACAGATTGAGGAACAGCTGCATGCAGAACAGATGAAGATGAAAAAAAAACTGAACAGATAAAGATGAAAAGCTGTTGCATGTATTCACTTACTTCATTAAACCTTTACAGGTTATAATATTCAATAAAAACACAGTCCCATATAAAGTTCATTGTAAGGGTGGTTTTAATGAGGAAGGTCTACACAAAATAATGCACTGGCTGACATAAAAAAAATATAAAATCATGCTTAATTTTTCATGATAATGCCAATTTTTTTGAGATCCAGAGCAATACCTGAAAGAACTTTGTGGAATGTTTGTTTTATTTCTGAAAACAATCACATTTGCAACGCTGTTTAAGGGGAAACATTTCAGGTTTACTAACTTTTTGTGAAAAAGGAGAATTATTGGCTATTTTAAGGTCAAATATGAAGCCATTTTTGAAAAGCTCAGTGCAGTTTAGATAAGATCATTAGATTGGTGGGCTACGCTAGCAGTGTGGTTGGGTTTGCCTTACAAGCATTACACAATTTATGTATTGGGTCAAAGTAGCTGAATATGGATGACATGTGATGAGAATTTCCACCTCTTTCTCACTAGTACAGTTTCCCTAGCTTTCTTCTCACTAAACTAGAGCATGCCTTTCTCACACGGGTCCTGAATAAAACAGAGTCCGAAGCCCTTCCAAAAGTAGCAATGGAAAGATTTTTCCTTAAAACCTCTGCTATTTCTTTCAAAACAGTGTTTGTAGTTGCATCCCATCCCTCCAGTGGCCCCTCATCAGGAATGGCATCTACTTCCCCAGCACAGGAGACTTATGCAGAAGAGCTTTTTCCTGTGCTCTTTACACTCTTTCATAGCTAATCAACAACCACTCACTGCCTAGCTATTTGTGTTAGATGTGCTATATAACTGTGGCACAAAGCCTTTCATTTGTGTTCTTACTAATGCTATTTGTAGACTGTGGATTGTAGCTGCTGCCTCTGATCTTCCACTGTCTTTTAAAAAATGAATTAAAAAAAAAAAAAAAAAAAGAGAAGCAATTATTGGCACTGTTCAAAGAGCTTTCCCTGTTCTGCTCTCAGGAAGGCAGCCTTTGTACAAAGACAGTGGAGTTGTGCCCATTCACAGCAGGGCTGAATTTGGCCTGAAATGCTGCCCTAGTAAACAGCACAAGCATCCTCCTATGAATCGGGAAAGGCAGTGATATGGCTAGTCTCTGCACATGAGACACGTCAAGCTTGGAGTCCCCATCCCTCATCTCTCATTCCTCATATAGCCTTTTATTTGAATGTGCAAATATTGCCCTTCAGATGCACAGAGTCAGGCCCAGCCTTCCCATGGAGTGCAAATAGGTTCTGCCAAAAGAGCTGTAGGCAATACAGGCTTACATGCCTTGATTTTTATAAGCCCAATGAATTTGTTACTGTGTTGATGGCTTTCTCGGGGACACTCGTAACATCTCGAAGAGCTTGAGTATAAGTTAGAATAGGTCCTCAACAAGAAGCTGCAAGTTAGTTTTCCTTGCAAGTCAGCAAAATGAAATGAAAGAATGGGAGGACAAGAGGGTCTGTGTATCCTTGAAAGGCACAGAAAGCAAACAAGGAGAGTTACTGGAACTGATAAGAAAAAGGAGGAATGAGAGAATGTGTTGGGTAGAGTTTGATCAATATGAAAGAATTACTGGACCTATTTTCTTTACCCTTTGCTTTTTTTGGCATTGTAGGGTTAATGATTTTTAAGTGGAGATGGTAAAGTGTGAGAGAAGAAGGAGGTGCTTTCTGATCTCCTTGCAGGTTGGTTTTCCCAAGCGGATACGTTCATACCAAGACTGACTCCAACATGCCTTTGCTGAAGGCTTTCTTTCAGCAGACTGTATTCATCTCTGACTAGTTATCTCTAAGTAGTACATCCACCCTTGTGATGGCTAGCTGGAAAATACCTAGAATCATGAAAATATAATTAACATACACTTAACAGGAGTTTCATTACCTGATTAAAAGATATGCTTTTGGGGGGGGAAACAAAGCTAGCACTTCCAGCATCTCTCTGTTTCTCAGAGAAGAGTTTTCTGTTACCAGGCCTATGACCTGTCAGAAGAGACTTTTAACATGAAATGTCAGTTGTGAGAATCCAAGTTGAACAGAAAAAGAGTGTTAAATATGGTGCACCTACCTCTTTGGATTATCTCACACCAAATTCATTTTAGCAAAAGACAGCAAGGTGAACAGGCATGCAGTTGAAACCACGCTCACTGAAGAGTTCTTCTCTGACTTAAGGAACTGTAAGTGGTATAGAAAAGTGGTATATAAACTGTATAAACTTATTATAAACTGTCAGTGGTATATAAGTGGTATAGACAGTCATATTGCATCAGATCGAACTGCATCAGTGTGCTTGCTAATGTAATTTGAGCACCACTTTTTGAAAATTCCGAAGTGACCACCTCAACCATCAATTTTGAATAGGCAACACCTGTACCCATGACCAGTATTCACACACTCTAGATAGAGAAATATCTCCTATGTAGCACAAGAACTGTACAACTGTCTCATGCCTCACCTTTTCTGTATATTTACAGATCCCTACAACCTCGAAGATGCCAAGCGTACAATGATGGAAGGCTGGTTGAAAGCTCCATACAACCCTGACAAGGTTGTCTCACTCCACAACCAGAGTTAATCATGGTCTGTATCATCCTCCAGATGATACAGTTTCTTCCTCAGGATGGAAAAAAAAGAAGCAATCATAATCCTTTATCAATATATCATATTCTGTTCATGGTTATGCAAGTTTCTCAGTATTCCACAAAAACCAGCCTGAGTCATCTCCAGTCTAGCTTTAACTTGTGCCTTTCTATGGCCACTTTTGAAAAAGGCTGGATCTAACGCTGCTTTCTACCAATCTGTGGGAAACGCCCTGAAAGTTAGAGATAGAACAAGACATTCTTCATGTGCATTGAGAAGTTACAACAGCAGAGATCAGTCATGTTGACCTAGTCAAGACATGGTGTTCTGTCTCTCTTTACCATCCACACTGTGTTATCTGGACCATTGGATCCTTTGGTTTTGGCTTTGGTATGATTCTGTACAAACACGGAGTGCCCACATAATGCAGTGCAATGGATATTTTTGCATAGCAAAGACAAATGAGAAATCATTGTGGCACTGTTGATGAGTGTCTTCTAGCATTCACTTTGTGTCTCAGTTGTCTGTCCTTGTTGCCTAATTAGCACTGCATGGAGATTCAAATAAATGGTACTCTAGCTGTAATCCATCTCTCTCAGAGAGAAAGGGCTGTATAAACATCCATCAGATCGCTGTGTTATCACCTTTCCACATACTTCTGTGTGGTCTTTCTGCACATGGAAGACAATTTAGTGCAACATTTCTTGTGATCAGCCTGCCTAAATGTGCCTACATAGAAAAACAATTCAAATTTCAAAATTTTCAAACTAAACCTCCAGTCCAAGGCAAACTAATGCATTGGAAGTTACTAGTAAATTTACATGATCCTATGACTTTCCTTTCTCAGGACAAGAACATGGATGTTGCCCTACTTGGGGAGTATTCTGCACATGAAAAAACATAAGAGACACAAGAAAATGGAAGGCTAATACAGCATTTTGTGGAAAGCTTGTATATTTCTTGTATCTCTCTAGGTGTAGTGACCAACGGTGATCTAGACTGAGGAAAGTGGCTTTCCACTTTCAGTGGAAAGATGAAGATATTCCTCAAGATATATTTCATCAGATAAATTGCTCCAGATGAAGACATTTTTGTATGGATATAAACTGGTATGCCTACAATCTCCAGGCTGGTGTGACTCTTGCAAGCAATTTAAGAAGAGAAGGATAAAACCCCTACTTTTTGATTTTCTTCATTACCTAAGAATAAGCATTTGAGATGTATTTATATGTGGTTTTTCTGGCCATAATAGGTGCAGGCAGATTGGGATTACCATTCATCATAGGAAGAAATTTCACTTGTAATCACATTCTCATGATCTATTTACGTCAGTGTTTTATACACAGTTACCTGTAGTTAATTTTCCCTCTTGAATTTTCAGGATGTATTATAAAATACCTAGCAAAAAGATTTCCATGAAGTCCTGTAACTATTTTTATGGAGAATTTTGAAGCTGGCAGTTCATATGCTTATAATTAGAAGACTCTTGGTTTACTTGGATGGGTGATTGAGTTTTTCAATTGAAAACAAAACAGAAAATGCATAACACAGACTATATTTTGTAAAATACATAACTTCAAAAGGACTTCAGGGGTTAGTCTACAATGGTGCTACTTAGTGCCACTGTGGTCACATATTTAGCAAATGAGAAAATTTCAAGACAAACTCCAGGCTATTTGTGAATAATGAGTGATAAAGAACCCTGGAACACAAGCATTTTTCTTTGTTTGCCATCAAAGTAAACTCACTTCAAAAGTAGCTGATACAGAAAGAGGACTGACTAGTGATCAGTCTGCGAGGCACTTGAGTACTCAACATGTTAGGAAGGTAAATTAGTAATACAAGGAAACCGTGAGTTTTCGTCTTTTTTTTCCTCCCTGCTGCTACAGGGAAATTTATAATCTATCACATCGCCAGGATGAGAAAACTATCATTTCTTTAAAATGGCCATAGTCAGACAACAGGGAATTAATTAATTCCATTCTAACCTAAATTATTTTACATTTCTATTCTATTCTATTGGTTTATTAATGGCTCTGTTTCCTTTTGCAACAGAAATTCTATTTCAGATGAGAGAAAGTGGATTCTTTCACAGTGAGAGTTCAAGTAAACGAAGATTATATATGAAAAATCCAAAACCCAGCTAGTGGTTGAAGGGTAAGTTTCATCAGAGCCAAAGATGGCTGTAGAAAAATACTCAAATTTATCATGTAAGGAGAAATGCAATTAAAAATATACATTTTTCTTGTTTAAAATAAGTGCCTTTTTATTAATTTAGCCAAGTGTCTTCAAGACATCTACATTTTTTTCCACTTCAGAGTTGACAGAGGCTAGTTTCTTCTGGCTTCTGCACAATTTCTCTAGCTTCTCATCTTTCCAGAGCTATGTTAAGCAGTCCTGACCAGTGCCTACATACATATGGCATTGTCCCATCATTTTCAAATCAAAATATTACAGTTTTTAAATAGAAAGGTAAACAGAGAGGCAAAGAATTGAAGAAGAAAAAAACTGTTGAGAAGGTTCTTAGCAAGAAAATTGAAACGGGAGGGAAGGGCATGCAGAGAAAAATGCAAGTTCACACACCAAAGTTAGAGGATTTGGGATTAATTGAAATCCTCAAGTGGTGCATGGTAAGTGACTGCCTATTTAGAGCCAATAGATAGGTTTCCGTGAGGTTAAGGAAGCGAAAAATCCCATACGAAGCTAGTGAGATGTTAAATTCTAATTAGAAGTGTTAATTAAAAAAAAAACATTTCCAATTTCATCAGTGAGAGTGCTTTTGTTGTTCTGATTCTCTTTGCTACAGTGAATCCTAAGTATCCTAACTCATTTTGTCCCAATATTATTTACCACTTCTATAGGGTATAAAAAAGTTGACTATGACTATAGAAGCAGGGATTATTACAGTGGCACCTTCTACAGTGTCTGTGATAAGAGGACTATCAGCACTTCCACTGGATGACACTTTTCTGGGCTTGAAAACTGAAGTCATAAAATTCACACTGGACTGAAATTTGGGTACATAACTTCCCAGCCCGTGAGAAAATGCCCTATGAACTGTATGCATATTAAATTGCTTGAGCATTTTTTAATTAACTACACAAAACCAGTTTGTTTCCTCTAGGTTCAAATGTTGCTCTGTGCAATGCCAACTAAAAAATGCAGTTATTTGGCTTGACATTTTGCAGGTCATTAGCCCACAGCACGGAGGAAGTACATGGCACACAAAGAAACAGGATGTTAGTGGCACCTACTTCTTTACCAAGAGCTCTCAGTACTTACCCTTCCAGAAAAAGAGCTTCTCTTCCCCTATATTGTATATAAAATATACATATCATATTGTATATAAAAACTGCTTGCTGCCCATGCAGCTATGCCATGCTCCTACAGGAAGGTGGGATGGTGAAGATCCAGCAAAGAGACTGCCTGGAGTTAGACAGGCAGTAAATTGCAACCCCCAGATTACTGGCCTGTGTCAGGTAACTGTCCTGGAGAGAGGGATCCTTAAAACTCTTTGGTGAGTCCTTTGAGTAAGGAACAGAGTCAACATCTTCCCTTCCAGATCTACAGTAACACTTCTACAGTACATCTTGGTGCTTATTAGCAAACTAAACTACACAAGCTCCTACAAACCCAAATACATATTTTTAAAAACATATTTTAAAAAATTCGTGGGATCTAGCTAAAAGCACAAATCTTTATTGGTTTAGATGTTGATACACACATTCCTGTGTGCTTCAAGTGCTTTGAAAAGGGGGAGACATTTTAAATACAGAGAACTCTGAAAATGACAAAAGTTAAGGAACCACAAGGTATGGTTCCTCTTGGAATTCTGGTTTTACAACTCAATATGGGATTAAATTTAAATCTTTTGAAGTACTTTGCAAAAGTACTTTGTCTTTAAAGCCCAGTAGAAAATAAAAAAAACCAACACAAAAAAAACCCAAAACCACAAAAAAACCAGACACCAAAATGCAAAGAAACTCCAACCAACCAACCAACCAACCAACCAACCAACCAACCAACCAACCAACCAACCAACCAACCAAAAAAAAAAAAACCCAAAAACCAACCCAAAAACCAAAACCAACAAAAATAGCAAACTAACAACCAACCAAAGTTCAAATCACTATAGCTTTGCATTAGAGAGTCTCCATCTATGTCTAATGATGAAGGGAAATCAGAAATGAGATAACTTGATCTATTTTAGACAGAGTAGAAGAACATGAGATGTTTTCCTTTTGCATGGCTTAGCCAGAAGGCTCTTACAAAGACCTGAAGATGATGATTTTTTTCACTAAAATGTATATTCTGGGCATGGAAAAAGATTTCCCAGTGGAAATTTTGATAAAAATAAATTTTCTAGCAAAAGAACTTCATCTCAAGGATTCAAGAACAGAGAATGCAGAAAATCACTTTAATGAAAGGTCTCTGTCCAGTTTTATCTTGTATAGTTGGGATTGTTTAGTTTAGGAGGGTAGTCTTGCATATTAACAAAAGACCACAGCACCTACAGAAAGGTAAAGCAGCAAGTAACTGACTTGATTTTTATGACTTAACACATGTAAATGCATTTAATCTAATGCTTTGTCATGTATAATTCAGTAAGTTAAGGCTAGCTTCTGGTGGCAGATCAAAACTATGACAAATATATATACAATTCCCCTGAGAAAACATAAGATCAAATTCTGTATTTCACTTCATCTGGAAAGGAAAGATCATTAGAGAAGAACATTTCAAATGTGTAAAGAGTATTTAGAATTTTATGTTTTATATCACATAAAGGTGAGGTACTTTTCCAGTCTATGAACTACTATCTCTTTCCTAAAATAATTCTATATAATTGGAAATGTTTATACCTGTATTTTTTTAAAAATCTCTGCCATTCTACATTCCCCCTCATTTCATTACATAATTAGAAATCGTTATTCTCTGTACAGCAAGCAGGTTTTTTTTTCTTGGCACAATTACTGGACTGTATCTTGTAGATTTTTCTCTGAAGTACTGAAATGGAAGGATACCCCCATTAGCCCTTGCCCCCAGCTCCCTTAACTCTCCAGGCAAGTTTGATGAGTCACACTTTTTCCTTTAAAGCTTTAGGATCTTGTGCCAAATTCAAGCAGTGTTGCCAACTCCAGTGATTTTATCATGAGTCTCCTGATATTTAAAGCCCTAGCTCCAGTACTCATTTGGTAACATTAGAATCTCTGCTTTCATTAAAAATAAATAAATACATAAAATCAAAGCTTTAAGACTTGAGAAGTGTGACAAAAGAACAAAAAAAAGCCCCATGCAACAACAAAACAAAACAAAACCCCACAGAATATATAAGGCTCAAAGAAACCCAGATGGGAAATGAAAACAGAATCCTACTTAATAGAAATATCTTGCAATCTGCAAGGTCTTTTATACAAATGGTAAAAAAACCCCAAACCCATCCCTATTAACAGAAAAACCTTGCAATTTGTAGTGTAATTTACTGGATATAAGGGTTCTCCTGGTTCTGAAACAGCTGAGGCTGGAAATGCTGTAATCACTGCTCATGGTAAGGAAGGGCCACCAGCATCATGTGAAGGGAAGAGTTTGACCTGAAAATAGTTTGATAGTCTTATTCATGTTACTTACATAGTTCCTGGCTTCTGAGCATAAGCACAGGCAAGAGTGCAGGAGGACCTTACAGGTCTGTAGTACTTTGCTGTTGCTCGGTCACTGGGACAAGAGAAGGACAGATCAAGATACAGGGTGTAGCTGTGTTTGGAGTCCCAGGAAACTGCTGGGAAAATTATAAAAGTTCTGACACCACCCACTATGAAATGTGGTTCATCTTTCAACCTTGCAGTTCTCTGATGGCCATGGAAGAGCGGGGAGAATAATCCAAATAGGCACTTCAATTACTTCTAACCTTGTGAAATTACAAGTTCCTGCCTTTGTGAGATCCTTTATAGACTTACAGGGAACACATGCTGGCTTACATACCTTAAAGGAGAACATCTTTCCAAAGTCTGTCTACTACCTTCTGGAATATATTTTTTTCCTCAGATATAACTCAATGTTCTCAGCTTTCTTGGCCATCAATATTGTTAAACTGTTTGATTGTCTATGACGCAATGCCACAATTTTAGTTAGAGCATTTGCAACTTTCTCCACATCAGCAATTCTTCATATTTGCTGACACAATGTTTTATCATCTGTCAGCTTTTCAAATTGCCTCTACGTTCTTTCTAGGCTGCCTATTTTTTTCTTCAGAGAAAGAAAGGAAAAGAAAAAAGAAAAGAAAAAAGAAAAGAAAAAAAGAAAAAAGAAAAAAGAAAAGAAAGGAGAAAAGAAAAGAAAAGAGAAGAGAAGAAAAGAGAAAAGAAAAGAAAAGAAAAGAAAAGAAAAGAAAAGAAAAGAAAAGAAAAGAAAAGAAAAGAAAAGAAAAGAAAAGAAAAGAAAAGAAAAGAAAAGAAAAGAAAAGAAAAGAAAAGAAAAGGAAAAGAAAAGAAAAGAAAAGAAAAGAAAAGAAAAGAAAAGAGAAAAGAAGAAATGAAAAGGAAATGAAAAGAGAAAAGAAGAGAAAGAAAGAAGAGAAAGTAGAAAGAAAGAGAAAGAAAGATTAAATAAAAATTTTAAACAACAGACTTTAATGCTGCACAATATTAGACTAACCTGTATGTTCTGACATATCTGTGGTGATGTTTTTGCCATGATAATTTTAACTGAGGAATGTTTCCTATACAAATCACCAGAAAAAAAAAATCCAACACCCAGAACCAACAATCACCCCCATCATCACCACCACCATGAAAAATACACCCCAAAACATGGTTATGTATCTGCTCTGGAATGCAAGAAAATTTTTTTTTTTTTAATTTGTTGTTGTTGTTGTTGTTGTTGTTGTTGTTAAGATTTTATTTCCTTTAGTATTTTTAATTCATGGAGCATGATTTCTTAGCTTCCCTCTAGTGTGGAATATATCTCAAAAGATCAAGATAATTATTAAGATTATGGAGGTTTTATATCAGTGGCCATTCATAATTGATAAAAACTCACAGGAACAGGGTTCAAGAAGTATTTCCAGTAATGTCTACATCTGCTCAGAGATTTTCCTACAGCATGTTCCATTTCGGTATCAAAGATGTCACTAGGCAGAGTGAGGTAAAACCAGCCAACTGACCACGTAACCAAAAGTTTAAAATGCAGAAATACTTTCACTGGAATAGCTTGTTAAGCTTTCCTTTCTCAAGAGGACCTGAACTGCATTTATTTCAGGTTTTTCAGTTTCTCTTAAATATTCTGGTCAGATTATATTTCAACTCAATAGTAAAATGCAGATCAGCTGTCAGTGTTGAAGAGAGGAAGTAAAGGTAAACTGGCTAGATCTGCTGATTCATCTCTGTATAGATGACTCCTGAAGTGTACCATTCTTCTGATTTTGGGTTCTTGTGGCTGTGACCTTCAAGACATGTCCTCTTTGTTTTACAAACAGAGAAAGTAAACTTAATGGACAAATTGTTTCGGGCTGGTGGAAGAAAAACACAGCAACCGAAAATTTGTCCTTAAAAAGGCTGTTTGTAGCTCCACTGAACTAACACTATCACCTGTACTATTAAATGGGATCTTTCTAAAATACGTTATTTTCTCTCATTAAGTCTTTATATTCACAGTATGACCTATGAGAAAAATACCTTCTCTTTACAAAATCTTCAAATACTCTGGAAACCCTAAGATTTAACAAGATGACAGAAAGAACACAATCATTTCTGCTTTGAGTCATACCCTATAAAATATGACAGTTCTGAAGAAAGGAAAATGTCATTCCACCTTGAATCAAATTTTGAATACAGTAGTAATGAAATTATCACTTCTCTCACACAAATACGTGAACAATGCAAGTTTCACACAGCTCCAAGTTTAATTTGCTAATGGAAAAATTGCCTGCTGCTCAGAGAAGTCAGTGTGAATGCTACTGTTTTGTAATGGGGTCTGCATTATAATATTTGATTATATTCTGGGGGGTTTTGTGCAGCAAAAATACCCACTGATGTAAGAATGAAAAAGACTAGTTGGACTATGAGGAGAACTGAATCAGGGTCTATGCTAGTATTGCCAGGGTTTATTTCTGCCTTGACAATACATAATAACCGTTTCTAGCAGGTCAGGCTCCTATTAAATATCCATTGCAACTTGACTTTTGGCAAAATATGTTGTTTTACAAGGGAAACAAAAGCCACAATTCTCTAAATGAAAGCAGAGGATACATTAGACTTCACGTAGCTTTTCTTGCCAGAAATGGTTGGTGAACCCCATCTATTAGATTTTATTTATTTAGTAATTGTGCAGTAGTTTCCCAATTCCATGCTGACTTCCAGGAATGAAGAGTTACAATAATAACATGCAGTACAGTGTGGGTTTGTTTTTTTTTTCTCTAACTAACCCTCTTGCATGGTGGCAGGATCAGGCATGGGGCTGACCCTTGGCCCAGTCTGGGTGGGAAATTAGAGAAGATATTTCTCTGTTACTCTTCTTTTCAACGTAACACTATTTGTCATGGTCATTCACTGAAGATTTCTCTGCAGATGATGTTGTAGCAAATCCAAGCAGACTCTGCCAGAGCTGCATCCCATATCGTTCCTGAAATTGTCCACGAATCTTTTGCTATTACAAACTTAATTGCTGAGCCTGAATTAAGCATCAGATTTCAAACTGAGGTCTAGAGCTGAGTTATTTCAAAGTTTTGTTAGGAGTCAGGAACTGAGGCCAAAATCAAAATACCTGCCACTTTATAAAATGTGGGGCATGCTATAAGAAAGAAGAAGAGAATTCTAACTTCAGAAACTGTAAGGCACACTATTGGAAAGAAGAGGAGGGTTCTCTTTTTGTCATCAAGTGCTCTTGCTCAGTTAAGACCAAAATAAATATATGCACAACAAACATACCTTCTGATAGATTTTTATGTTCATTTGCTTTTCCATTAAAATATATTTTTGGTTTATCACCCTATTTTCTATGTTAGCCATGAGAAATTTTGGTCTCATAACTTTTCATTTGGTTTCATAAAAACTTTATTTAACTAAAAACCTATTTAATTCAATCTTGCACCTCCTTTCAATCTCAGCATACACAGACTTCCTTTTTTTAGTCTTTTCTTGTCTTGATATTGTTACCTCATTCCCACCAGGCCACTAGTGCCTCCAAAACTAGGAAATCCCATTTTGTTACATAGTCCTACTACAGCAGACAAAGAGCAGTTTTTTCCTTCTTCCCCAATGACCTAGATCATCAAAATACAATCTACTCTCAAATAGAATTACTAATTTTTTTTTAGTAAGATAAGGCAAACTTCAACAAATATTGTATTTGTTGCCTGCATAATACTAAGACACAAACATTGATCTTTCTGAAGATTTTCGTCAAATCTTTATTTGGTTGTAATTTCAGTTATTTAGCACAAATAAAACCATTTTGTTCCAGTTCTTATCAACATCAGTGTCTTTCTTTGCAAACTTCTTGAATCAGCATTCGTGTGTCAGTGATTACAGATACTCCAGATAGAAAACACTGCAACTGCTATTCTGTGTGGGCACCTTAGTTTTTGTGACACTCATTCTTAATTGCTGAATCAGAAGAAACAGCCTTTTGACACAGACACTTTAGACTTCTTCACTAGCTGCCTTCCTCCCCTTAGGATGTTTTGGTTTGGTTGGGTTTTTTGGGGGTTTTTTTGGTAGCAGAAGGAAAGGAAACTTCTAAACAAAAAAACAAACAAACAAACAGAGAAACAAAATCCAGAGTAGAAGCTACAGCTGGGATCAAAATTTTTCCAGCCTAGAGTCCACACGCAAAACTCCATTTAGTCAAATCCCTATTTCAATGGCACATTCCCCTCTTTCCGTTTTCTTCATCCATTGGAAAGAGGTGTGGCAGTCTGACTGCACTGATTGTTAACTCTTCCGTGACTGAAAGCCAAAAATATCGCATAAAATTTTGCTCATACAGAGAAAGCATCCTGCATTAAAACATTTCCTCATTCAGTTCATAGAAAAGGATTGTCGCAAGCCGTGCCGGGGTTTGTGGCTGGCTTCTGCGACAAACCAACAGCGAAGAGATGGAAAGGGGCTTTGTATAGAGTTCCACAATAGTTTATCCCACTACACATGAAAGAGTCATAGTGACAAAGACCCTCAACAATGGGAAGCCCGGGTTTTTTATACGGGGGTGGGGAGCATATCAGGGAGGGGTGGAATATAGGCAGGGCTGGGGCAAGGGAACCAATAGGGAGACTCTGAGGGAGGGACAAAGGGACAGGGGTTAATGGGAGAACAGGGAGGGAGGAACTTTTGGAGCAGAGGGGCAGGGAAACCAACAGGCCAGTGGGGGAATAGAAGTGGGGTAAGTCAGCACAGTAGAACAAAGCATCCTGGGAGAGGCTTCTTCTCTGACCTTAACATGAGGAGGTTTCTATCTCTTGTATCCCACTGGCCACCACAAAGGATATTCAAGGAAATTTGGTGAGTAAATCAGTGGCAAGGTTACGGCCTATACAGCAAGAGGGTAATTATAGTGAGACAAGATGGAGGAACAATTCTGTATTTCACTTAGCATGTGTGTTATCCTGAGTCCCGACTACCTTGCAGGCAGTAATCCACTAAACTATGCAGCATTCTGGTAATAATAAAAATGTTGATTTACTTTATCCTAGACAAATTGTTTATACGAAGACATCCATTCTACAAAATAAATATATTTTATTATATAAATATGGGAAAGAAAATAGGAATTTTCTAAAATAAGGTCACTCATGCAGCAGTCTGTGAAACATAAAATCTTTGGTATGTTTTTCACATAAAACACTGTTCTAAATGCGAGTGGATCTGTAACCTCAGAGATTAATAAAAGAAATCCTTTGGTTTGTTTGTTGTGGTTGCTTTTATTCGGGTGATGAAAATAGAACAAAGCAGACTATGTTCAAACAGCAGTTATTCAGTAGTCTTTACAGATATTGTCTGAATCTAATTGGATTTTAATGAAATGATATTTCCTTTGTGATAAGTACATAAAAATTATGTTTTTAATTAACATCACAAGGTATAAGCTATAGATACCAACCCTCAACTGAAATAATATTACTTTAATGTTTGCTTCATTAAAAAAAGGACAGAAGTAATAACAACGTAGCAAGAAACGTGTGTAAACTAACTGGACAATGATTAGTGCTGGACCCTTTTCATCCCAAGGAGCTGAGCAATTTTCCTCATGCCTTTTTCATTTACTACTTCTCAATTCAGTGGTGTTTAGCCATGAAAGAGTTTACAGAGTTTGTTTACACACTTGAAATTCATTTTGGGGGGAACAGGCACTTGGACTGGAATATCAATATGAGAGGAAATATAAAATAAAATAAGTTTTCAAGGAGGTTTTGTAAGTGGTACAAGTAAAAATAAAATAAAAACAAAACAAACTAAGCCAAACCAAAAAAAAAACAAAACAAAAAAAAAGGGATTAAGTTAAACTGTCATGTCTTGGCACAAAGAACCCTTGAGATACTCCGCTCATCAGTAATTATTTCTACAGCTTGTTACAATGTAACACTGGAAACATAGAATTATAGAATAACTTAAGTTGAAAAACTCCTCTAAGGTCAAGTCCGACCAAACCCCCATCACTGCTAAGTTCACCATTAACCCATGTCCCCAAGTGCCACATCTACACATCTTTTAAATACGTCCAGGGATGGTGACTTAACTGCTTCCCTGGGCAGTCTGTTCTAATATTTAACAACCCCTTTGGTGAAAAATCTTTCCTAATATCCAATCTAAACCTCCCTAGGCACAACTTGAGGCCATTTCCTCTTGTCCTATCACTTGTTACCTGGGAGAAGAGACTGAAATAACCTCACCACAACCATTTTGAATGGCTATACTAGGTAAAACTAAGAGTCTATCTAAACTTTCCTGTCCTGTCTCAGGCAGAGGCTGGCACTGATCTTTGAAAAAATAGTATAGCAAATATAGACTGATATGCTGTCTCAGTGTCTGCCAATTGATAGATTCATCTCCATGCCAGCATGATCTATTTGATCTGTTTATTCAAATAACTTGGGAGCAAAGAAATACCCTGTCAGGGTACCACTTTGACTTATATTTTCCAAGAGGCGAGAGAACAATCAGGAAAAAAGAAAAAAAAAAAAAGAGCTTTTTCATCCACACCATAATTGTGCTACCCATTGGGCACAAAATCATTAGCTTATTATTTTGCTTCAATAGCTACAATGCAGTAAGGAAAAGAATCAGGACACAGAACTGCTTCTGCTCCTGGGTCAGAGCAGCCCTGTGTTGCCCTTTTTAGTAAAGGCTTGACAATAAATTTGATATAGTGTGAGACATACATCAAACAGACGGCAGTTCAAGGTATAATGCACAGTACTCAAGTGGGCAAGAGAACAAAGAAAAAAAAAGCTAAGTAAGCTCAGAAGTTTAAGCCACAGCAAGTTATTTATATTTCCAAGGTGTTCATCCTGGCAAGAAACTGACAGTGAGATTTCCCTTGGCCAGAATCTGGGTTGAGTGAAGGAAAATCACTTTATCAGTTTATGTGTTGTAGGGTAGACCAAAAACCTAATCTAGATGGTTTGACTTGTTCCAAGCCTTAAAGTCTGTCTCTACATGTCTGTCTCTAAAGCAGGGTGGGGTGGTGTGCCTCATGTCCTTGGAGTAAGGAAATACTTAGCTCAAGGCACAGCTCTGAACCATGAGTCCTGCTTGGCACCTTTTTCTTTCTGCTTGCAATTTTCATCCAAAGTAAGAATTGAGAAATATGAATCACTAAAGGCCTCTTGTCTTATGGATGTAACAGAGCATCCGTACCTGGTCACTTCACCCTGGAGAACCTGGATGAAAATATTCTTGCTTGGAAATATTCAGACCCTTTTCTTCTAACAATGGCTTCATTTAGTGCTCCCTGAGACTCCCATAATTTATTCATACTGAAGTACACTTACCATTATGTATCTGCAGTATCATTATTTGAGTTTTTTATTCTGTAACATTAGGTTAAACATTTTATAAACTGCTGTGAAGGTGACAAGTTTATTAAACCAGGAAAGATAATCATTGTACAGAAAGAGCATTACACCACAAGTTTCGCAGACTTCTATTGTATTTATCCTATTTGTCATGAGACAAAAAAGGACTGTACTTTCCATTGCCAAAGTCACAAATGTAAACATTCAGACATTCAAAAAGGGACTTTAAATCATCGAAATACAGATGATGAAACATGAGATTTATATTCAGCCTTGACCCACAATCCTATGCTTAGAAATTCATTAGGTATCCAGATCTTCCTGGGCTTGTACTAAGGAAGGAGGGAAGGGGACCCTCTGTCTCTATCTCCGATTGCAGAACTAGTCAATTAAAGTTAATGTTCTGATCTGTTTGTATATTAGCTTTGATAATTTAAACTGGAATGTCTTCTAACAATACAAGACATACTCTCATGTAGAGAGAATGCATACAAACATCAGGGGTATAAAAAGGCATCTTTAAGTTGTTCAAAGACATCTAACAAAGTGTATGATATATTTTAAACTTATCTGTATCAGGCTTTTCACCACAGATTAGACTGCAGTCACTTTCATGTAGGTATATACTGACTGCAGTAGAGTTATAAGATCATTTAGATTGGGTAGTATGGAAACTACCTTAGCATATCATAACTGATAGTAATGTTAGCAGTAAATCCTCTAATGAGAGCATAGAGAAATACAAGCAAATGAATTTTCCCTACACTTTTAAAATAAAATGCAATGATTTAAAAACACATAGCAGAAATCACTACTCTGAATTAAATTTTTTACCTGACAGGCCTATTCCTTATTCCTAATCTTGCCTCCTTAGTGTGTTCTCTAAAATAGTTCATTGAAACTGAGGGTTGAAACTGCAGTTCTGCATTCAAGATAGTTGTAAAAAATGCATTAAACTCCATGAAGGATCTGGAAATAATTGGTGTCTCTCAGCATATGTCAGTGACAGAAGCAGAAACACAACTGAATTTGCAAAGACATTTTAAAACTGTGTTTGAGAATGGTTATTACCTATTTCCTTTTCTAACTGGATAAACCTGCAAGATCTCATATTTGTAGCTAGCCATACGAGAATAAAAAAACCTGATTTCTGTGGTGCTTAGTAATGTGCATATTTTCTTTCAGACTAAAAATATTTTATTTCAGTGTCTTATTGAAGAAGTCTGATGGGATTATCTTCTGTCAGTGTTTTCACAATGGCAATACTGCCCAAGAGCATTGAGTGCACCCTGTATCAATCCAGCTGTGCAAAGCCCTCACTGATCATGGCAGATACTCTTGTGCATGTAAAATATTTCTGAGTAAAAATGGCTTTTTGGAAGATGGAGGGAGAAATTAATGGGGGCTATGGGGGCTACAGAGTTAATCATTTAGCCTTTGAAAAATTCGTGCTACAGTGAAATGGAGTTTGATCTGCAGGCAGTGCAAGTAGGGAGGTATTTACAAGCAAGGTAGAAACTGGTAACTGCATAAAGGCAGTGAAGAAGCCCAGTCAGTACTCCCACAAATTAAATTAAAGACCTGGAAACCTTGCTCTAACAAACTTTTAACAGTGAGAAGATGGACACCAAATTTTTATATGATTTTTTTTCCCCAAAAAAATATTAATCTCTTATGAATACTCATTTCTATATTGACAACAATTTTAGCAAGTAGTTCTAAGCTGTTTAATAAGTGTTCTGCAATCACAGGCAGAAACAAAGCTGCAAGTATTGGCTTAGGCAAATAAAGCTCCTTCAGAGCACTGAGACAATTTTATATTTGTAGTGATCTAGAAAGCACAAAAAAGTCAAGGAGACACATGCAACTAAAAGATCAATTTTTGTAATATGTGATATATATCTTTGTCATGTGACTGTAGATAGAACAAAATTATGCCAGATGTTGACTGAGTTAATCTGAGTCTAAAAGTCACTAAAATGTAGTCACATTTTAACTAAGTTTTAATAAGAATCCTATTAATTATAATGTTGCTAAGAATGTATGTGATACTTACTTCCAACTTGTGACTCACCAAAAAAAAAAAAAGCTTGAATTTTTAGTACCTTAAACTAATTTATATCACTGTCATTAAATACTAAGAAAACTACTATTACATCAACACTCATCCCCAAAACATTGCTGACTACACTCATCAGGCTTTTCTCATCATCACAAAAATTGTTCATGACTGAGCATTTATTCTCGCAAAATTTTTATTCCTGCTAAACATGGAGCAAATTGTATACAGTCTTGAAATGTCTCTTGAGCAAACAGTCGAGAGCTATTAATAAACAAAATGTGACATGAAATATCAGGATATTTCAAGTGCCCCAAAAGACATTTCTTGGCAAGTCTCTAATGACTTATTGTAAAAATATTTATATATCATCTTTTTTAAAGCATATCAATAGTCCTGGAAGCTTCACACTATTATTATAGATTATTCATGATTTTCCATTAAGAAAGCTTCAGGAAATATAATGGAAAAAACCCCAAAATCGAAATTAGCCCAGTTGATCCAGTCACCACCGTTAATAAAAGGTAGTAAATATTTTTCAAGTAACACACAGAATGAAGATGCATTCATTAAATGAAAAATTTTTAGAGGTGGTGCTCTTTTTTACCCTCGTCTGTTGTTTCCTTATTTTGGAAGTAAAATAACATACTATAAATGAAAATGTGAAACTAATCTGTGAAGAATTTATTGTTCTGATCACTTTTCCTGTCTGACCAAACATGTTTTCTCTTGCCATGTCTGATTTTCTCTATTTAATAGCATCCTTTGCATCTGCCAGAGTGGGTCCATGACCATAAGGATGATCTTGATAGGTAAGAGTAGGAAAATACTAATTTGTTTTTGCCAATCAATAAAAAAATTAAGGGAAAAAAAAAGAGAGAGGTAATAATAAAGGTTTTTGTTTGGTGTCCTGATATTAAACATTGAAAAAGAAAATATTTTAATTTTTAGTTAAATCCATGTATGATTTTTGCACTTTGCCATAAACGCCCAAATCCACAAATAATGGTTGTGTTTGGCACAATGAACCTAAGACTTAAACAAAATACTGCTGATCTGGCAAGCAGAAGGAGCAAAGTTGCCACGGTATATCATGCAAAGTGCCACGGAGAGCGAGCTTGACAGACACACTGCAGCCACACAGTGACCGGGAGCAGCCCTGTGACATAAGTCGTGCTCTCAGGTGTTTCCTCTGTCCACAGTGGGGGCACCCATGCCCTTAATTGCAAATGCCCTTGACTGCAAAAGCAGCAGCAAGCCTTGGGATCTGTATGGCTTGTTGCACTGACGCTGCTTTCCGACATGCAGACGAGCCCTCGAGCAGACGCTGCTGTATTACTTACACTTCCATTAAAGGCGCTCACAGAGCTCGCCTCTTCCTGGCACTTGTCCTGGTTCCTTGGTCCTTCCAGAAATTGCCAAATTAAGATGTAAAGGAATGAAAGAGTAGCTTTTCACTTCCTTGTCATTTCAGTGGGTTCCTGCAGGGTTTGTGCCAACTCAGATGCTCAAGTCATATTTGATTAAGCTAACTACAATCAAGGAGGAACATTTCCAGGCCAACTCTAATAATTAAATAACAGAAACAGTACTACCAAATCTGTTGCCCATCATGGTATGCAATCAGAGTGCCTATGCATGTAAAGTAATTACAACTGTGGTTATCCCAAGCATAATTCCGTACAATTAAAGGCAATAGATTTTCCAGCATATTCCCCTGATGTGTAATCCTACTGTTGATTTTTTCTATACTCTGTTAGAAATCGTATAAAAGCGTTGCAAATCAAAGGAGAGAGTAGTCTAAATATTCCATCTGTGGTATATGTTGGTTCAATCTTATGAATCATGTTTATTTCTTTTTGATTAAATATGAGTTTTTAGATGGCTATGTATTAAAAAACTTAACAATGCTACCTTATAGCATCAGTGCTAGTAGATAACAGATTGTAGATTACGAATGCATATTTGGCATAGGCAACAGTGTTCAATGGCATGAGGTATCCTAACAGATTCATCTGGTTTTCAATCACTTTTGACTGCTTGCAAATACGATACCTCTTTCAGTAGGTGTCAGAGTTTGCAGCTCTCTGCCATGAACTTAGACAAATTTTGTGACAGACTGTTGTCACTCACAGCTGTTTGTGTCTTAAAAGCTGCTAGTAAACAATTGTCAAGGAACCAACCTCGCGTACGCCTAAGGAAAGTGTGTTCTGAGTGAGCCACCATTTGGATGTCTTTATGTTCTAGCCCAGATTCATTCCACAGCTTGTGTTACACTACACTTAACTTTCTTCAAAGTTAATCCTATATGATCCCTAGCATATTTAAAGTTAGGCGGATATGAGGTCCGTTTAATTCTATTGTTTGGTGGGTTTGTTGTGGTGGTTGTTTTTTTCTAAGAAAAAAGAAAACGTATATATAGTCTTACTTAATATTTATAAAGGGATACATGTGTGTATGCATATTTGTGCAGGTGTACCTACATATTTTTCTATTATGACTCTGATTAGTGGGCAGTCACTAAATAAACCTCAAGTAAGTAACAAGAAAACCTAAGACATTTTTAGAATAAAATGAACAAGTAATTGTTGTGTTTCATATGAAGCAGCATCCTTAATGCATTCTATCTCAATACAGGTTGCTGCACAAGGGTAAGAAATCTAGGATTAGTGCTGTAAAAAACACAGTTGCCATTTCAAATTATATCAGATGAGTTGAGATCAGTGTGTAGTGGTGGTGAGGAAGAGCTGCTCTTTTCATCAGTATTTACCTGACATCTCCTATATATTAGAGATTTTAAATACATCTTTTAAAGGTAACTGTCTCCTGGAATGGACTCTGTCAGAGTCCACAATATAATATAAGCAAATAAGTGCATTTTAAGCATTTTAAATACAAATACCAGCATTTCAGACTATGACTTAAAAGAAAATCTCAGCTGTAATTCCCGTGTATATTATCAGAATAATTCTTACTGAATACTGAAATCCTGTTACATCTTACCCTTTCGTATGACTACCTAGGAGCCTTTAGCCTGACTGCATTTCAAAAATCAGCAGGGTGATGAAAATCAGTGTGCATGTTTCATATAGTCATCTGCTATTCCAGATTAATTTTAATAATTTTCAGCTTGCTTTATATACCACTGAACATATGGCAGCAACTTCAGAAAAATAACAGGTTCTTAAGACTATCTGTAAAGATCAGAGCACAACCAAATCCTTGTGTGCAGATACATATGAACCAGTATAAGTTTCAGTGCTGCATTCTAACTGCTCAGCTTTAGTGCCCATCTAAGTATGGTGGCTCATTGTGAAAGATACCCATGGAATTAGAATCGCTCATGTCTTCTGTTGTTTCAGGTTTACTCTGGAGAGACCAGGGAGAGAAAACAGGGAAAGCTGTCTTTTTTTTTTTTTTAATTTATTTCTCTAGAACCTGGACCACAGTTTGTGATGGCAACTCCTCTTCCTGAGGAGGATTATTAATTGGAATACTGCTCTATCTATAATAGTAGACTTCAACTGTAACTGACAACAATGAATTATACTTGCTTATCAGCTACCAGATCATTTTTAGGTTTTTATCTAGAGAAGCTCATCTTAACATCATCTGAAGCACCTGTAACAGAGCTGTTGCCTACTTGTATATAATTACAGCTTCCACCGTTTTCTAGGGCTTACTTGTTTAGAAATAATCATACCTAATATCATGCACAACTAGTGAGAAGTCATGGGGACAGACATGAACAATACCTTCACATAATTTCCCTGAACTTTATTTTGACTCATACTGTGCCTTGAACCTATCATGAGAGTGTAAAGCTTTCAGCAAAACAGTGCAGTCAATAGATGGTAGAAGCTTTGTTACGTAAAAATATAAAATACTGCAAAAATACCCTGTCTCTCAGCTGAACAGGTTACTATAAATTTATCAATGATGGTTACCTCTTAGTATTATGCATTTAAGTACAACTCCATGATATTTAATGAATTTGAATTTTGATCTCTCCATCGTTCTTACCAGTCTGCCACCACGTAATTCAAATGAAAAAGAAATAACATGTGTTGTGCTCAAAGCTGAGTAAAGCTCATCGTAGCATCAGTATGTGTTGTATTTTATTTTAATTTCCCAAAGTCCATGCCAAGGAGCTGTGCATTCCAAAAGTGTCAGTTCATGGTTATGCTTAATTCAATAAGCTTCTCAGAATAATATCATGTCACTAATGTTTACACTCTAATTGAAGGATAAATTAGTAAAAACAACAAAAAGGATGCACCAAAAATCTTCAGTTCTGTTCCATTTGACTGAATTTTCACAATGGCCGTTTGTTCTCCTCCTTCTTTCTCCACCCCACACACCCCTCTCCCAGATCAGTCTCTGTTTATATTCTGCTGGTTGGATTCTGGTCCAACTGCAGGGTCTTGTAAGAAAAAGCTGACCTCAGAAGCATGCTAAACAATTTTGTACAGATAATAAGCTGGTCTACTAGTATTGAATACACAGCTTAGTGGCTCTAATAGAAAAAAAGGAAATCAGCTAATAATGCCTTGTTTCAGGATCAACAATCGTAGGGAGTTTTGTCACTTTGTGTTCAATATTCCATTGTATTATGATAGGAAGATTAAATCTGAAATTTGTGACTTTCTGCAATTATAAACTCAAACTTAAGCATAGCATTAATGTCATTATTTGCATGAAATAATATATGTAAAGAGTGAAAAATCAAAGCAAGACAGAGGGTATTTATTTCTCACCCATTTTGTCATCTTTTATATGTCAGTTTTCTGAGCTCTACATGAGCTCTCTTCCTTCAGACAATGACTGTTACCTGCTGATCCTCCTTGTGATACTATTGGGATGTGAACCTGGGATATTTAGTAGCCCTGATCCAGCACACAAACTTCAAGACCTCTCCTACAGAGTAGCTACTAAAGGGAGGAAAAAAATTAATTCACACTGCTTAACCACAGACATGTAGAGCTTTCAAGAGAGTAAGACACTCCCTCCACCACAAACAAAGGGGGATAAGTGCCTCCAATGAGTCAGACCTTCTGCTTAGGCACTGACCTTAAGCACTTAAGTGCTCTAGTTATGTGCCTAAAATTAGACAGTGTGAGCCCCCCCAAGTCTATTGATAACCATAATAGCATGACTCATACATCTATTTAAGTCTGTGCAGTGTTCAGTACAACTCAGTCCCAGCTGGGACCTTGAGGTTCTAGCATGATATGTGTGGATCATAATAAAAGGCACAGAATCCCTTTCCTCTAAATATAACTATGCAAAAGAGCAGCATTTCCAATTAATTCTATCTTATACATCTATTTTAGAATAGTATCAAATGTCCTTTGGAAGTCCCTACTTCTCCGCTGACTCTAAATGGGAACTAGAAGATTAGCTCAGAGTAGATACCCAACTTTCTGGGGGTTGTAGTTAGGTGAGTCAAATCCTACCCAGCATGATTAGGATTACAGTTTTGTTACAACAAATGCCAGAAGAACATACTGACTGGCCCTGATGCATCTTAAAGTAATGTCAAAAGTCACTAACTAAAAATAGCCTTTGTTTCCAAAGACTGCTGAACAATAATCATATGAATGTTACAATAATAAGGTAGTCAGTTTGAGTAGATAATAGGTATTGCCATTTTCTTGCACAAGTCAGAGAGGTACCATATAACATCCACTTTGCATATGTTTAAATGACACCAAAACCAGTTTCCCTCAGCTTTCTTTTTAAGAACAGAGAGACATATGTGCTGAACATCCAAGGTAAGACATGGATCCTGTAGCACCATTTCTTTCCATTCCAGGAAAGCTGCTGACAGTAACTGACAAATAAAGGACCTTTCTTTCAGTCACTGAGAAGTAAGAAAGGAAATGTTTGAAGGATTAATGGAGAGAGAAACCTCCTGACCCCCTTCCTGTATAGTCTGGGACACTGGAATGTCCTCTTTCAGAGAACATGTAGGCAAAGAACCCATCTCAGATAAAACAGGGAAAGGGAAAGAGCAAAATGCTTTTTAAAATTGGCTTTTCTCTGCTTCCTAGACATTCGGAACATAGAGGGCATGCCTGAATGACCATCCAACATATCTCTTCTGAAGAAAGTAACTCAAAAAACTGAAAAAACAAACCTGTCAGGAAGCTGCAACTTTATGAAACCAGTAGGTAAGCAAGTAAAATGACTGCAGTCCAAGTGGACTGAATGACAGAAAGGTAATGCACTAAAGGATGCATACTGCACAAAGGTCTAAAGGCTTGCTCTTACTTGGTATGAATTCTGATAGTTGTTCAATGATCCATGTTTGGATACTGCTTTTTTTGTGTTAAAGGATCATGTCACTGCAAAACATACACACACCAACATACACATAAACACTCAACGAAATCAAGGGCTGATGCCCCATGAAAGTTTTTAAGGCACTACACGCCTCTAATAGTTATTTAAATATCACTATAGTTAAACCAGACGGACAATTATGTAGAAAATCTGGCAAAAACAGTAAACTGGCATCTTGTTATAATATGATAGAAAACAAATGGGGAACTTTTGGCTTCACCTACAGCTGTCACCAGGTGTTACTGCTTTGTCTGTTTCTCTGTGGATACCCTGACAAAGGTATATCAGCATATCAATTCTTTTTTCACTCCTTCGAGTGTTTGTTTTTGTTGCTAGGAAAGTAACATCCAGAATTTAGGAACCTGTTGATTTAGAGCTGGCACAGGTAAAAAGACCTTGTCACATCACTGATGCTTAGTGTATGACCACACTGCACGCACTGCAATATGCTGTCAACATATGAAAGCTAGCTTAAAAATTAGCTAATTCCGATGCCACAAACCTAGCTGAAACAACAGGGAGCTCAGTAAGTACTTCCTGAGTGAATATTCACCCACCTCTCTGGCAGGCAAAGCTCCATGCTGTGTGGAGTTGCTAAACTGCTCTTGGTAGCAATAATAACTAATCCCGTTGTGCATCCTCTGCTGTGGTCACAGCAGTGATGGTGGTGTAGAGGCAGATTTGGCTTGTTGACTGTGGAGCGCTAAAAGAGTCACAGGTTATTTTTGCACAGCAGCCAGCATATGTGATTCAATCCACAGAGAGCTGTCACTGAGGAAGAAGGTGCTATTTTAATGTCATCAAGATGGAACAGGACTTCATACCATTTTCCAGCTCCAGTTCCCTGCACAGATGTTAGAGATGTCAGCCTATATTTCTGCTGTAATTTTTCAAGAAGAAAGCTTTTGTTTTAAAATCCAAATATTCTCTGTAATGTTAATTTTTTTTTAGAAGGAAGACTCCCCTTGAAACTGTATCAGATCCAGAGATCCTTGAGGATCAGTATACTTGTAATAATACATGGATCATTTATACACTTAGACCATATCTTTTCTTTCAGAGTCATCACAGTCTAATATCAAGGCCTCGTGTTCACATGCTGCACTGAGCTATTATAGACTATTGTGTCAGGCTTGCCTGGAAGAGTGGGGAGCACTTGAATGCATGGATTATTGGCGCAATAGACTGTAATGGTATGTCAATTGTCAAGGCCTATGTGGGATACTTTCCTATGCGGATCATTAACAAAGGAGCTGACACTCTATCATGTCAGTGCAGCTGCCAAGTGCACACACCAACTCTGCATATTAACACCCCTTATGAAATTCTGAATAAGGAGAGTGTGTGCCCACTCCTGGCACTTGAAATTCACTCCATTTATGTATATTTAATAATTACATACGTGCTCATGCTGCAAAAAACTGGGGCAAGAAAGAGTGGAACCCCTTTAAAAAAATTAAGCAAGAAACACTTTATTAATGTGCATTGCTCTTCTGTAGCACTTCCCAACAGTGACCTCAGAATGCTTTACAAACAAAGTAGCTTATGTTATCCCCAGGTGACTTGGGGATAACATAATAATCACAAATATTAGTTACAGAGGACACTCAAGTTACAACCAACACTCCTCAGACCCAGAAGAGACAACAGTGTACGATACATAAAAATGTATTGTGAGAATACATGGAACTATCCATCTCTCTCTCTTTTCCTTCTCTGTACTTGTGAGCAGGGTTCTGTTTTTGCTCACAGCTCTTCTGTCACATGTACACTTACAGGCATTTCTCCTTTTCTCTCTCTCATTAAGAAACTTCATACTTCATTAAAGTATTTCAGAACTTCAGAAAATATTTACTTGCACCCAGTAGATGACAGTAGAAAGATGGTTCTCTTTGGTTTGTTCTCCTATGCCCACAGAAAGTAAAAAATGAGCCTTCTGGTTGCCACATTTTTGTTCTACTCTGTCTAGATCTTGATCCAGTCCATCATCACCATTGTTAACGAGACCAGATTTTACACTTGCACAATGCTTCAACTGCAGGTAATAGGTTCTCTGCTTATGGAGATGCGTTTTCTTAGTGAAGACTGTCTGTTTACTGTAGGCTGGAGCATTTATTGGTTTGTAGGGAGTATCAAGAATAACCTTTCCTGACAGGTAGAATGTAAAGACAGTCATCTGCATCCAGACATTACCTGGACAAGCTCCATCCACCCTTGAACACTGTAAATTATTTTGAGACAATGACCATGATGCTAGTGGAAAATTACATATTGATATCTCTGATGCCAAACCCAAAAGCTGAAACAAAGCCCACTGAGGAAAGAGAGAAACTTTTTACTGTTGTCTAATGATCAAGAACTCAAGGCTTGGGTTTGGGGAAGATATTCATACAATAGCCAGAAGATAAGGCAGAGAAAATAATTAGTAACACTCTTGAAAATATTTACTGAGGGGACTTTATTAAGACTGCAATAATGAAAATTTTATATGTAGCCAGTAAATCTTTCACTCAAATAACTTGTTAAATTGTTTAGTGATTGGTTGTTGATGCTGGCATTGGTGGGTTGTTGTGGTTTTTCCTTTTTTTTTTTCTAGGGGTAAGGCATCACAATATTCTAATCAAAATATGAAAAGGAGCCGAAAATAGTCCACTGTTCCTAAATCTATTTTTATTACATTCTTTTCTGAGTAGATATTTATTTCTGGAAGAGTTTAAATTGAAAAGTTATAATTGACTTTTTCAAGTCCACAGGAATGGAACCCACCTAGTCATTAAACAAAAGCTAGCACAAACTTCTAGGCAAAGCAATGGGAATTAAAAATACAAATAAACACAAAACCCGTAATTTTCCAGCAGTCTATTTTGTTTAAAAAGAAGAAAAATAAATCTGTGCAAGGTAAGAGCTAAATGTAATAAAGAGTTTCAATTAATTGTTGCTGAAATTTATTTGCGGAAAGATGGAGAGACCATGAGGCAATTACAACAATGGATAATATAAAAGGAAAATGAGTGATGAGAAAAAGATACAGCCAGGAGGTTTGAAGATTATGATTGTGAGACTCCAGTCTGATTTTCTAGAGGATGTACTCATGTCCTGGAGAATGAACAATCCCAATTATTATTTCCAAGACCACTAGAACTCAGGAGTGAGAAGAGCAGAGAAAACCAGATGTGGTCAAGGTTCTGCAAGCTGGAAAATGTAAATAACAACCAAACAGCATTTATAAAGTAAGTGTCACATCTGAAAGAAAGTGATTCAATTTAGTACAGTTCATTTAAATTTATGAAATGGTGAGATGCTCTTCTATCTTAATCTGTCTACAGAATCACAGATCACAAAATGGTTGAGGTTAAATAGAACCTCTTGAGATCATCTGATCCACCTTTCCTGCTCAGACCAGGATTAACTAGGTTATTCAGGGCCGTGTCCAGCTGGGTTTTGATTATCTCCAAGGATGCAGACTTCAAAAACTCTCTGGGCAACCTGTCCCAGTGTTCAGCTATCCTAACAGTTAAAAACATTTTCTTATGGAATTTCCCAAATTCCAGTTTATGCTTGCCACATCTTGTATTGTCACCGAGCACAAATGAGAAAAACCTGACTATAGTCTTTACTTCCCCATCAGGGAATAATACATGTGGATAAGATCCCCCTGAGCCTTCTTTTCTTCAGGATGGACAGTCCCAGCTCTCTCAACCTCTCCTCATATGAAAGATGCTCCTCTCCCTTAATTATCTTTGCAGTCCTTCTCTGAACTATCTCCAGTATGTCTGTGTCTTTGTTGTACCTGTGAGTGCAGAGATGGACCCAGATGTGTCTCATTGGGCCTGAGCAGAGGGGAAGGGTCACTTCGCTTGACTGGCTGCCAATGCTTTTCCTTATGCAGCCCAGGAAGCAGTTGGCCTTCTTTGCTGCAAGTGGACACTATGGGCTCATATTCCACCTAATGTCCAACATGACACCATGGGTCTTTTTTGTTTTTGTAAGACCTCTTTCCAGCCAGTCAGCCCTCAGCATGTACTGGACATAGAGTCAGATGCAGGACTCGTAATTTGTCTTTTCTGTACTTCATTAAGTTCTTGTCAGCTCATTTCTCCTGCCTGCTGAATGGCAACACAGGCATGTGGTGTATGAACTACTCTTCCCAACTTCATATCATCTGCAGCTTTGCTGAGGGTCTACTTTGTCCTAATCCTGGTCAGTAATGAAGGTGTTACCCAGTATTGGTCTCACTATTAACGTCTTGGGTGCCTTGCTATTGACTGGCCTCCAACTGGACTTCATGAACGTGATCACCATCCTTTGAACTTTGCAGTTCAGTCACTTTTAAATACACCTCCCTATCCTGTTATCTAGTCTGTATTTCATTAGCTTATCAGTGAGGATAGTGTCAAAAGCCTTGCTGAAGTCAAGGTGAACAATATCCACTGCTCTGTCCCATGTGTTCCCTGTGTCAAAAGTCTTTTAAAAGTGACAACTTACCCAAAATCCAAGTATGGGACTTAGTGAATGGCAAACAGTTAGTTGAGTCTTTCATTGCAAGCCCAACTACAGAGACAGAAATTACTCACATGAACTTAGTGCATTGTTTTGGGGGATTTGGGGTGTGTCTGTGTCCAACTGGATGGAACTTACCTGAAATATTTTAGTCAGTTTTTAAATTTTCTTTCTGAGCATGAAAAGACCACTTTGGATTAAGGTAATTACATGAGCTGGTTGAATTCTACTAGGTTATGATATTATGGTGATTTCCTTGTAAGCTATATACCTGTGTTGCTGTTAACCATTTCAGTCAAGTGGGGCATGCTTATTTCACAGCCTGTTTTTGACAGTGCCGGTGGACATCCATGCATGTGAAACTTCCAGAATTCACAGCTGTTTCCATTACTCTATGGCAGTTGTTCAAATGCCTAATTGCATTAGATGTGGTAGACTAACATGTCACAGGGAACCAAATTCACCAAAACATTAATGGAAACTTTTCTTATTAATATTATCATTATTATTTGACAAGGGCTACATGAAACATGCAGCATTCTCTGTTACACAAAGGAAAGCAGCATTTGGTGCATGGGATACAGCAATACCAAAGAGTACAATTTCCAACTGATCATGGTTGCTCGCTGCTTACTGTAATATTCTAGAAACATTTTTCAGTATAACACTTCTGATTATCTACATTTGCTTGAGATACAGGAATGTGCTTTGATCACTTGAGACTTCAGACAAGTTTATTAGTTATCTGTAAATCAGTATATTGATTTTTGGATTGTTTGTTTATAAGGGTGTAAAGAAATTGCTTACAGGCGGGTCATCCAACTTCATAACCTAAAGGAATGTGGCCAGCAGCTACAAGGTATTGTGACGTTTGGTAACAGAAGTCTTACAAGAAGTACACACACAGCATTATTAAGACACTTAAAGATTTGAAACATTTGATTTGGAAGTCAGAAGTAACAAAATCTGTGCTGTTGGCTTTCAGCTGGCAACCTTCTTCTTTTATTATGATCATGCAAACCACTTTTTTATTATATAAACAATAATAAATTAATACATATATTTGATATATTTATAAATAACATCATGGGATCTGATTTTTTTTTTTAATAAATTCTTGAAAACATCTGCCTTTGCCTGCTATTGCATTCATGTTAAAAAGAAACACCTTTCTTTCAGACAAATGGATCACTTGGGCCCAAATATTCTAAACATCAATAAAGCTAATCAGGCTTAATATTGAAAGGCGTATTTAACTGAAGATTAAGCTGAGAAAACAAACTGAGAAGCAGGTTCTTCTCTTTCCTCAATTGCGTACTGAAACTGAAGAAGCTTATCATAATCAAGTGACGAGTTGAACTTAGCATTTACAGTGTCTAGCCTTATGAGCAAATAGTGATATTTATTGATGGTATTAATGTTTTTAAATAGGCTTAGACCTTTTATAATACCACCGACATTTCATTTTATGGAACATGGAATGTAGAGGCTGTAAAGTCATGATTAATATTGCTAACAGTAATAAGTGGAAGTGCAATAGTCATTTTTGTACGTATTTGCTTATATTATGTGAATGCCTTCAGTGTCTGAAGAAACTCTACAGGGATGCAAATTTCCCCAGGTTTGGAAATTGATTGACTTCTGAAAACATTGCCCAGAGGGACAGAAAAGAGTTCAGATTATATACTTTAACTGTTAACTGACCAAAGGCTGTGATAGTCACTTAAGAGGTATGTATCCTAGCTGTGCAATTAGCCATATTATTTAATCTTTCCCAGCATGTGCTGCTGTTCAGTGGGGGATTTGAATGTGTTCAGCATCTCAGTTCTGCAGAAAAAGATGCTAATCATCCAAAGAGTTCTGAAAGAAAATTACAAGATCAGAATAAAACTGAAATAAGTTTTGAGCAAATGAAAGAAATCAGAACAGAAAATCAGCTCTACCCTCGCCTAGCTTTGTGAAAGACTGCCAATTTTTGACTGTTGCAGCTGAGCAGTACAGTAAGAGTTCGGAAAGTGAATTGCTTAGATTACCATTTAAGAAGGTCATCCATCAATATGAATAAACAAAATTTGTGAAATAGTAAAGATTATCCCATAGTAGAATGGTACAAAAAAGAAAAAGGTAATAGGATGGTAAAAAGAACTTTTATCACCTAACCTTCAGGCTAACCTGAAGATAGCAAATTATCAGCTCATCTATGCCTCAATGATCTCCATTCTACTTTTTGTTGTTATGTTTCCATTTTATGGTTAAGTAAATCTCAGTACAATGACCAAAAAAAATACCCAGAATGACATCCAAGATTATAGATTATAGGCCGTACTCTTAACTGACTGAAGTGACAGTGCTTAGGTTTCAAGACTTATCAATTTTTTTTCTCTTACTTTTTTTTTTTTTTTTCTAAATTTATGCAACTACAATGAGTGCAGGTAGTGGTTGGGAAGAAAGCCAGAAAGGACAGGGAATTTCTTATATCTAAGCATTTTAAGAATTATAAAATAAGGAGGGAAAAAAAAAGATTCTTTTCCTTAATTGAGCGATTTTTTGTCTGTTGAAATGGTTAAAAATTGTCTAGAATATCAGATGTATGTGCAGTATCTTGCTGTAAAACCAGTCCTTTTCTTCTTGAGTGTAAGATAATGCAAGCCTGTTTGACATACAGGAACTGCTGTGAAACGGTGGCAACTCACTTCAAAGAATGTACAGAAAATTCTAATTCTTGGATTACCTCTTTCTGTGGCTGTTTTTCAAAATGGAATAATAATCAGGGAACATCACTAGAGATGCCGCACTTTTTGATTTCTTGGCTAGTGGTTCAGCTCTGACAGTAATATCTGTATCCTGTTCTATGCTTTCAACAAAGGTTGCAGTTGTTGTCTTTAAAGAAGGAGAAAACACTTCTCAGTTTTATTCTGATACTTAAAAACTCCCTAGGGCACAGACTACCCTCTCAATGCGTAAGCCTGCATCTCCTAATATAGACTCATATAATGATAGAATATTTTAAGTTGGAAAAGGTCCCTTAGATCACTGGGTATAGCTGTAACCTGACATTGCCAAGTTCACCACTAAACCGTGTACCGAAGTACCACATCTACCTGTCTTAAATGCTACCTTCAGGGAGGGTGATGCAACCATTTCCCTCGGCAATCTGTTGCGGTGCTTGACAACCTTTTCCATGGAGAAATATTTCCTATTATTCAGTCCAAACCTTTTCTGGTGCAACTTGAGTTCAGTTCCTCCTGTCCTATCCCTAATTACCTGGGAGAAGAGACCAGACCACACCACCTACATCCATTCAAGTGCTTCTCAGGAGTGATGAGGTCTCCCTTGAATCTCCTTTTCTCTAGACTGAACAATCCCATCTCCCTCAGCCTCTCCTCACGTGACTCATGTTCTAGACACTTCACCAGCTCCGTTGCCCTTCTCTGGACACGCTCCAGCACCTCAATGTTTTTCTTGCAGTGGGGGCCCTGAACTGAACACAGAATTTGAAGTGTGGCCTCACCAGTGCTGAGTACAGGGTAACAATCACTGCCCTGGTCCTGGTGGCCACATTATTGCTGATCCAGGCCAGGATGCCATTGGCTTCTTGGCCACCTGGACACATGCTGGACCATGTTCAGCCTCTGTTTTCTACGGGGCAGTTTTCATGTTCAGGCCCATTTCTACAGGGCAGTTTTCCAGCCTCTCTGTCACCAACCTGTAGCAATGGAGGGGGTTGCCGTGATCCAAGTACAAGACCCAGCACTTCAACTTGTTGAATCTCATGCAGTTGACCTTGTCACATTTATCCAGCCTGTCCAGATCCCTCTGCAGAGCCTTCCTGCCCTCCCACCGACCTGGGTGTCATCTGCAAACTGACACAGGGTGCACTCAATCCCCTCGTCTAGATCATTGATAAAGATACCAAAGAAAATATTAGTACTATTGATACTAAGAGGACTTGAAGAAAATGTGTGCAAAGTGTTCACAATCCTAAAAGACTAGAGGCAGCCAGATATTTGTCATTGTTTCTGTGTACAGAGGATAAAGCTCATGTGTATCATAAATAAAGTGACATGTTTCAACGTGGTTTCTTACTCCCTGCTTCATATTAGTGGATAGCTATCACTAAGGTTTTTTGGGTGGATAGTGATCTTATCCTCTGCTTTTTAATCATAGAATTTTAATTGTTTAGTTGAGAAAGAAAGCATCCTGTATGGTAAGAATCTCACAGCAGTTGTTCAAGGACAAATTGTTTTTAAAAAGGCAGAAATATTCTCTCCATGGAGTCACTATCTATCTGTTTGATCTACTGAGGAATTAAAGATTTCATATACAGAGTGGCCATGGTTTGTTTTTTGGGTTTTTTTTCAGTAATAGTACTTCTTCCTACAAGCGCTATGCATTTAGACATCTGCAAAAATAAAAATGTTTTTTGGATAAATCCATATATTGTATTTATCTATTGATATATGGATACTTACTTTGAAAACTTGACTTCTGGCCATGAATAAGGGTATCTTTGCAATATTCCTCTGAGGGAAAGAAATACAATTAGATCTGTTTTACAGAGATGAAGGAAAGAGATTAAGGACTAAACTTAGAAAGTTACCTGAGGACTATTCACAAAAGGTAGGTGTATTCAGACATTTCCAGAGCATGATTTACAGTGCTTGAAGATGGGCTTTGAATCAACCCCTGGAGTTTCTCTCTCTTTGTCTCACTTTGTGGAGTCATCCTTGGATGATTAGTTCCCCTAGGCTAAAGTTTGCATTTGACAATATGCAGTGCAAGCCTGAGTGTTTCAGACATGTCTTTTCAATTGCCTATTCCCTGTGCTGGCATCCAAAACATTAGTCTACATTTTGGGTTTCTGTGCAGTGAAAGGAATTTGGGGGAAGGAACAACCAAAATCAGTACTCTGCTTAGGGAGTCCAGTGGGCAAGGATGTGCTTTGAACACTCATCCCAGGATATATGATTGCTTTATTCCCCCCCAGCAGGAGGCCTAAGGAGTCCTTTCTGGAACTGCAAAACAAAGGCAGTAAACAAGTTCTTCTTAACCAGGTACCACCAATGTACTTAGTTCTGCCCCCCTTTCTCCCTAACTACACTTCTTGCACAGCTTCTCATGATCCCCACCCATCTTCCTCTCCCCATACAATAGCTGCAGGCTAATCAGCGTACTGATGATTAGGATCATTCACTTTGGTCAAGAACACATTCAGGAGACTGGAAAGATGAACTGAGGAGTTTTGAGATCTCCCAACAACTGGGGCAAGGAGAGGAAGTTCATTTCATAGGACACTTTGTAGCATTTAGTGTACAAACTGCACCTAAAATGGTTTGTTGAACTCTCTGTAACTGTCCTTTAAGATGGTAGAAAATGTTTGGGGCAGAGGCCAGAATTATCCACCTGTCTCCTGAATCCTAATCCACTGTGTCAAGCATCAGATGATGAAATCAAGAGGAAATACATTAGAAATGAAATAAAATGGAACCGTTTTCCTTGTGGAGGCTGGAAGAACTGTCATATGTACGAGTGAACCACAGAAACTTGACATTTTTTATACCATTTCTAAAGGTTGAATGGTGTCTTGGATATACTTGTTTTTACAGCAATATTCATTTCAGCCTGAGAATTACCAGCTGGTTTGGTTGCTGTTCTTCTGCCTATTGAAGCCAGAACCCTGTTTGATTCACTATTATTTGCCTTTATTAAAATAGAGTTTCATGCCAGATTTTTAACATGTGAAAAACATGGAGTGACATCTAAAAATCTGTAATATGTTCAGGCTGATGAGGAAAAAAAGTGATTTAATGCACATAAATACTGATTTTAAAGATAGGAAAAGCNTTTTTTTTTTTTGCTAATTCATTCGAATTTCAGTCAAGAATAAAATAGTGGAGCTGAGCATCTGTAGGAAATGGAAACTTGAGGTATGGATTACCAGAAGCTGAGAAATCTCTTATGCCAGAAAGGTTGGAAAGTTACATGTTTTCTGCTGAATTTGTTCTCCTTCATTTCTAATGCTGTTCTTTACAACCTGTGTCCATGTAGATCTATGGATACTGGTCATGGTGGTGTGTCTTCAACCACTCCTCTCTCAGGGAGAGATGGGACCTTTATGAAGCTCACCACCCTGTTACTGGTTACTTTGTCAACTCAGATCCCAAGTTTGGGCTCCTTATTAAACATGTGGATGTTAATATAAGACCTAAAGGGAAGACATTGGGATTTGGAAGTTCCTTGAAGATGCACTTTCACTTCTACATGAAAAGAGTACTTGACATGACAGGCAGTGACGATATATATTAAATAGTTATATGAATACTACTAATAAATCTGCATGCCTATATCAGCCTTGCATTAAAGTACACTTTATAACATATGGGAATGAATTTAATGAAGCACCAGGCTACTTTTTTATAAACACTCATTTCTGAATGGGATATGAAAATTCCTACAGATTGAAAAGAATGTTTTTCGTCTGTACCCACAGGTAGGTTTGAACTGCATCACTTGGAACTTCTTCCTCTGTCACCAAAACCCCAGGAAGTCCTTACTGCTTTTTTGGAGGCATCCATATCACAGAGGGCAGCCCATAGAAATGAATAATGACTCTGTCAAATTTATCTTGTGGTTTTTTGCACATTCAGGCTTGTAAACCTCCACCACATCAACAGTCCTGGGTTATTCAATGTAAGCCCGTTAATGTGGTAAGTGGATCAGAACCAGAGCAACTTGAGAATCATGAATAGGTCCTCTGACCCCACCACCGTTCTTCTGTGACAAACACATTGTAATTGGAAATTGCTTCTTTCAGGTTAATATATCGGATTTCTTGTTGTTGAGGGCAGAAGTATATTTCATTGGCAGTACCTGCTTTGGTCCCTTCTGCCCTCTCTTCATGCACTCTTTTGTGCAGCTTCAGAATTCTAGGACCAAAGGGAAGAAGCTGGCAAGAATCAGCTGTTTGGGTACTCTGTGAGTGGCATGATGAGCGTGGGGATCTCACTCAGCAGCAGGCTATAGAAGCAGAGAAATGTATTTGCTCAATGGTTTCTAAATCAGATTTAATGCAAGCAAATTGTACAGGCAAGTGATAATTAGATCGAGTTTGGATTTCACTATAATGGCCCAGGTAACCAGGATCATACCCTGCTTCTCAGATCTGAATTGCAGAGATGATATTTCAGTCATGTGGAAAAGATGAGGACAAAATATTAAGAACTCAGCTGTTTTGATAAACAGGTAGCAAATCTCTGCACGTACACACCAGTGAAGAGGTGGACTCGAAGAGAACATTTCCCTGTGTAATTTCAGTGCTTCACAGTACTCGGAAAAAAAAATCTTTATCAGATAAAAAATTAGTTTCATTGGTCTGGGTGGAACAACCATTCCCTACTGAGCTGTAGTTTTCTCTATTGTACTCTGATTTCTGTTCTGTATAGAGGATAATATAGAGATCACTTTCTCTGGTCAAACTTTTAAGGAATAAATAAATAAATATTTCTCTCATATCAGAAGCATTAGAGCTCTTCTGTTTGACAATATGGAACATTTAATGTAGCCTCTTTCATGCTTTCCTGTGTAGCATATTTCTCTTTAGTAAAATTAGGGGGTGGGGAGACAAATTGCAGTAATAAGGGTCTGAAAGGTGTGTAAAACATACGGCAAATAAAGTAATTTTCCAGTGAGTCTGTGATATTGCCATTTCCTTTAGCAGTGTTGAGTCTCCTTCATAATAGAAGTTGCTGAGGGCTTAGAGTACTAGAAAATATAAAATACCTATGGGACATATTCCAGTACTGTACATTAAATTTGAGGATTTTACATGTGATAAAGTATGTCAGTGTTGCTTACAGGGAATTCCAGTGATACCTCAGCTTTCTTGGACTTATTATAAATCCTTTGTTGGAATTATTGCGGCTGGTTCAATAATTCAGATTAGCCCTCATGTTTATTAATGCACTACATCTGTGCAAACAACATGTCAAGCAGAGAGTTTATTGTAATTGCCTGAGCAAACAGAACCTGAAAGAAGCAATTTCCAGTTACAATGTGCTATGACAAGTAATGAGGTAATTGGCATTCTGTCCTGATTACTTCCACCTTCCTTTTCATCAGGTCTATATTGTGTGTGATAGATAGTTTTATAAGAAATGAAGGTGTTTGATAATATGGTCTGCTGCTGCTTAAGGTTAGTGATTAAAGACAATCATAATTTTCTCTCAGAGATCTTATTAGCTTTAACATTATTTATTCATATGTATAAGATGTGGGCCCAGAATCTCTCTTTCAGTACTATACATACACTTAAAATGTAAACTCAACTACAATCCTATTGAATGCAAAATATCTTTGAGATTTCCAAGCTCATACAGCACGTCAACTTCTTGTGATAAAATAATGTGCTCAAGCAGAAGGATTAAGATGAACTACTTCATGTCTATGGTTAAACATAAGCATTTCTAGTATAATATATGTTAATTTAATATCTCAATTGCAGTGTATCAATATTAATAAAATAGTTAAAGGTATGATCTGTGGTTTTACACAGATCTTCTTTTGGGGTGAAGCTTTAACTTTCCAGAAAAAAAAAGTGAACTGTCTTTTGTTTAATATTTAGTTTTTAAATATTTGTCCTCAACCAAAAGCAAATAGTTACAGGCTGTTTTTGTTAGGTATCTTTATTGTCCTACTGTGGGCACTGAACATTTTTCTAGTTATTTTTCCATCGTACTGAAAGTATTTTGAACTTTCCTGGGAGGACATTGTCGAGAAAAGAGAGAAATATGTGCAGAAAGGTCAGAAAAGAACTGTGTGCTTTGTGACTTCAGCAAAAGTATTTTGGACATAAAATCACATTGGTTTTCGTCTCAGAAATTGCTAAGGATTTGGACTTTAATAATTTACCTTTTCTCTTCACAGGCACAAAGTGTTGTGAAATCCTATGACACAAAAATAAACACCAGGGAAACGATATTATTATGGCAAAAAGCATTGTAGCTTTCAATTCAAAACAGGCACTTAAATTTCATTTTATTAAGATCTATGTGAGCTGCAATTTAAGAACATATGGAAACACGCAGATGCATAGAAAGAAAAATCTTGCCTGTTCATTGAAGTTTGTGGTGTATGAACACAGCCATCAGGAAAAATACCTGAAGAGCATGCTTCTTCCTATCTCAGCTAAAGGTAATATTTACCCAAAAGTTGCAAAAGCACCTTCACTTATGGCACAGAAAATGAAAAAACAGATGACCACACTGACTAGTTCAGATGAAGCAGATAGGAAACTGCAGAAACCAAAAGATGGTAGGAATGAAGTCTAAATTTCAAAGAGATAGTATCCCATTAAACCTAAAGTAATACAAGAAGCCAAAATTTGTATATCTGCATGTCAGTACTCCATACAACACTAGGTCAAGGGGTCCTACTGTTATCTCTTCTACATGGTCATTAGCGAGAGTGTTTGTCCTTTCCATAGTACACCTTTTAATGGAGATGTCAACTAAGCTCATACATTGCTAAGCCCCAAAACTTTATAAAACTTTGTGCTAGACAATTTCCACAGTGCCCCTAAATTATCTCCTTGTGCGTGGACATGACTGCTTGTACCCCCCTGCTCTAGGGAGTGAGGAAGCACTGTTAGGAAGTGGGCAAGGCAAGTCATTCTGAAAAAGCATCTGATCTAGCAACTTGACTGGCCAGCACTTCTCCCAGGTTGATTCTTACCTACCAGGCTTAGCAGAGACGGTACGTGGTGGTAGTAGTTTAGCCAAGCACTGATGGTAAAATGATACAGTATTTTTCTTTCCTCTAGAGAACTAAATAATTTCAAAATATTTCATGCCTCCATGTATGCAGCATTATTTTGAGATTTGCTAATTTTTGTACCGCTTTGTAAAGCCAACTAAACTCATTAACTTTCTTATTTGTTCCCTTTGACAAAGAATTGGTGAATGTTTGTGCAATAGTTTTAGTGCTTATTATTGTGGCTGGTACTTTGTAGTACTATGTTTCTGCTAGATGTTTCTTGCTGTTTGTAAGCAGGTCGAGATTATCACTTCAGTTTTCCTTTTTGAGTACACTAGTTCCTGCTTCACCTGTTCTTATGCTGGTTGCATATGTGAAGTGAAGATGGGGTAAAAGAAGAAAATTAAATATGATACCCTTAAATATTCCAGCAAATGAAATACAGGAAACATAGACAAGTAGAGAATCATAGGTGTTTTCTTCAGACTTGTTTAGTGTAAAAAATTCAGTGATAAGCACAGCAGTTCAATAACCCAAATGCGGTGCTTACAAGGATAAGAGATTTATACCTTCAGCCCTTGCAAAAGCCAAGTTTTGGTGACATAAGCAAAACTAAGCTAGAAGTTTAGTAGCATGTGAAGTTACAATACCTGAATAATACCCACCTCAAACAAAAAGTTGTTTGTTTTCTCTCAAAGCCCAACAAAAACACAGGTTCTGGTCATCCAGGCTGTCCACTGGAAATTGCCACTCTAGTACATCAATAAAAATTTGGGGCAGAGCAGTGGAGTTGTCAACTCCTAATTGTTCCATTCAAGAAAGACTGTAAGACTCTTCCATCAGCATAGCTGCTCTTGAGCCACTGCACAACTTTACGTATTTCCACTGGGAATCGGTCCTTTATGTTATCAAAAGCAGGAGGCATTTCCTCAATTGGTATGAAGGCTGAGGCTTGTAGGTAATGGAGCTTCAAATTGAATTCTGGATTAAATCCATGCTGAGTTGCCAATCCAGTACTTTGTGTTCTTTGCCAATAGCTTTGGCTCAAGTGAAAGAAACAGGCTTTGTTCTAAACTGGTGCAAATTCCTTGGTTGCTGTGATTGTAGCTTGTTCAAAGTGAGTGATCACATATGTGAGTCTTAAGTAGAGCTGTGCAAAACTTGGCAGCTTGAGTGCACAAGGGGTTTGGTGAACCTTCATTTGGCTTCTATGTTTATGGGTTTGAATTAGTGTTAGGAAAATTAAAGGATGAGGTAGGAGATGCACTAAAAGGAAGCATCTCAAGAAGTAAAATGAGTCACAGAGAGACATCAAAAGTAGATGCAATTAAAAGTGAGGGACTGTAAAAATAGTTTACTACAATTTAGTTACAGTTTTATTATTTAAATACTTTTTTTTTTTAATTTAGACATAATATACAATATGCAAAGGTACAACCTTAAAGAGAAGCTTGCTTTATTTAGTTTCTTTTTCTTTTTTTTTTTCTTTTTTTTTTTTTCTTTTTTTTCTGTGGAAGTGTCTTCGTCACCCATTGGAAATAAGAGCAAAAACATAACTTTCCTGAATGAACACTGACAATGATTTACTTAGTTCTGCATTGCTCATATTAGGCTTTATAATTTGTATGTCTTCCTTGCCAGAATACTCTTACTCATTAGCTGTTTTCAATTATTTTTAATTTAAGATTTACACATTAATAAATTATGTGTAAGTAGTAGGCTATGGTAAATGGTTCTGCTAAATAGCTGCCTTAGCATCAAACCATCTTGGAGGAGAATAGGCCCTTTTAAACATGTCTTCAGTTCTTTTTTGTCATCTAATGTTGTATTAGAGTGAAGTAATGGTAATAGTTAGAGATTCCTTCTTTTACATGACAGGAATTTGGGGTGAGCTCATTGAGTAAGTGATGAAATGTACTTAAAAATGTAACTTTATAATGTTGCTTTTCCCACTCTAAGCATAGGCATTATTTCTTAATAACAATGGCAATGAGATATTCTGATATGCTATGCTTTTATGGATTGTGGTGTTCTCCTAGGAAGAAAATATACTTCTGTGAATACCACTGCCCTTGTTTTTCAAATGCAAGTGTAACCAATTGACTATAATTTTCCACTCAGTCTCCCTATTCAAAATTACCCTTGTGGCATTTTCAACCACAGTGAAGAAACCCTGACCAAGACAGAGAGACAGTCCAAAGTACTCCTGTCCCCACCTCAAACTGTGACTCCATGGGACCATTGGAGTGGTAAAAGTGGGTGGTTTACTCTTAATTTCTCCTGAGGATCAACTCTACTTGCAGAATAACCAGGGAACCCTTAAGTTGCTTTTAAGGTGAGAAGGGTAGGAACTAGTTTGTATTAAAGATGTGACTTTAAGGGGATACACATGGAAATGCCATCAAGGTGATGATATAAAATGCATCTATATTTTCAAGGCAAAACTTCAAGATTTCAAAACCAATAATGAGCAGCATCGGGCAAACAGTAAAACAGACATGGAGAAAATCTAGGCTATCTATTAGCATCTGATGTTGACTCAGCAGGGGAATCCTTCCTCTGAGTTGTTCTGTAATCAGTGTTCCTGTATTTATGCATCTCATTTTTCCAAGAGCAAATGGAGCAGAGCTGGTGACTCTCACCAGTCCTTTGCACGGTAGCAATTCAGAGGTTTTAGCCAAATTTGAAGCAAATCCCAGCAAGAAATTATTTTAGCACAGATGTATAGTGCAAGAGTTGTGGTAGAAATAGCAATTTATTTCCAAGAACTTTTCATGTGAAAGGGGCTGTCATTTGTCAGTGATCATGAGAAAATTCATGTCCACCAATTCTACTGGTTATAGTTTTACTTGACGGGAAACATAAACCATCGGTCTAATAACAAGACAACTCTTCTACTTCTTAAACATTATAATGCGATTCAGAAATTAGGGTATCGTTTGGGATACAGCTGCAGAATTTCTGATACTCACACTGGGTTTTTTTGACTTATAGCATACACTTAAATATTTTAGAGCCAAATCACCACCAAAGAAAAATACTCAGGTATGTCTAACTGCATTCAAGAGAAGATATTTGAATATTGCTATTATTAAGTCAAATTAAATTGAAAGCAATTTCTGGGAATGAAAAAAGCAGCTCCCAAACTAAGTTGAAAATATACAGCTAATGAACAAAATAAAGAGGAATGTAGGAGAAGTGATGTAAAACATTGTTTTTCTAAATGGAAAATCTTAAAATTGAAAAAAAAAAAGGAAGAGATATCTGCTATCATTTATATTAAAATTATCCTATTGCAATAGTAAAAAAAAAAAAAAAAAAGCATTCCTCCTATAAAGTGCAATAGGATCATTCAGTAGACCCATGAAAACAACACAGCTTATTAAAACTGTCTAAGTTTTACAACAGTTTGGAAAGAAACATTACATTTTTATCTAACTGTTTACATTTCATCCGTTTAAGAACTTCATTGTGAGATGATATGCTTTGGTTAACCAAAGAAGAATTATAATTTTGGGTACAAATCCCTACAAAGTAAATAGTGTTTTAAGAAAATCACAGAGTGAAAGTCAACTAATTTGGTTGGCAAGAATGTTTCTGTGAGAAAAGTACTTATAAGATACTTTAGAAAGAGGGAGGTAATCCATGTAACAAGAAAATAATCTCACTGGTTGAAGTAAACACCAAAACACATACTGAACATTCACCTTAAAAAGTATATTAATTTACAAGATACCTTGAATTTAGTTAATGTTGATATAATTTCCTGAAGTGAGAAAAATGAACAAATGAAAATAGAACTAGTCTATAGCTGTCTAGCTTTCCTTTTGTTTTTTTTTTAAGAAACAAGATATATTTAATAGTAATAGTAAAAAAATCCCAAAACACATTTGGGCTTTCACTGAATTAGTTTCTTTCATAAGTCTGCTAAAGATAAATTACAACAAAACAAATATATTGTTGTTTACTATTAGTATTTTCATATGTGATCAGTAACAGTAAAAACAAACATATGAGGCCTTTTCTTATTATAGCAGTTTTAAAATCCTCCATAGAGTTTAAATAATATGAATTGGTAGAGTCAGTAGGCGAAATCATGTAGGATGACTTTACAGGGGAAGATTTTAGGCCTCAAAGATCTGAACATTTTTCTTTACTTTTCCATTTCGTGTATTTCACAAGAAAGACTATTAAATCTTAGTGTCGCCATGGCTAGCACTTAGTCATTCTGTAATTTTTCTAATTACAGTATTTCTTCAGCCTGATGTGTTGCCAGTTAACAGTTCATTTTCCAGCCAGCTCTTATTCCAACAAGTCATAATTGCCTGCTACATGGAGCTCTTTACACAGGATCCACAATAAACTCTTTCCTTATAACTAACTACCCCACAAGAAGGTCTCTGGTCAGAAAGTTTTGAGAACCATTTCTTGTCTTCCTTCTGTATCTTACCACTACTATAAGGGCCCAAGAAACAGCCCATCATCTTTCTGTATGGGGTTATGATTTCAAAGAAAGACTTGCTCTGGGGAAAACATTTTTTCCCCTTTGTCATCAAAGTTTACCTTAGGTATATGGAAGCCAGATGTTTTCTGCCTTTCTATAAACCAGTATAACTGGTAAATTAATCCAAAGTGTGTCTTTTGTGATCTATTCACTGAAAGTCAAATGTTTTCAGGAAACAGGACTGAAAAATATTGTGAAAAAAATTTACTTGGATCTAGTTTTTCTGGGGGGAAAAGCAAATCTCTCTTTTGAAAAGCTAGAAAAACATTTCAAAAAATGTTTAGCACCCCAACTCATAACCAAAATATTTGTAGTTTCAAAATATCCATGTATTTGTGAATGGTGCTGCTGTTCATTCCCATACTTTGTGACTTTTCATTCTGTGCTTGTTTGTGGGGTTTTTAAATTTTCTTTTCCAAAAACCTCACTAGTTTTCTTTCCAGGTTTCCTCACTTTCTTTCTTTCCAGTTCCTCTGAAACTTGCAAGATGATCCTATGCTAAACTGGAATGAATGAAGTTTTGCAGTCATATTCACAATTTTTTATCTTTCTACAAACATTCCTGAGAGCAAGATTTGATCACATGAAAGTTCAAGAGGAAAAATAATTATGACTATCACAAAGGGAATTCAAAATATCAGCGAATTTGCACTTTTTACATAATGAAGTGGTAGCCTTTTCATTTAACAACTACTGATTTTCTCTACCTACTCAACACTTACTCCAATGGAGTAATTTGCAATGTGTCTTCTTTGTTTCTTTTGCTATGATTGTCTTATTTGCTTCAGTGTATTTTTACCATGTGTGACTTACTTCTGGCTGAATCCATTCAGAGATTTAAGTATCTATGTAACAATTTCGTTATGCAAATTCACCACTTAAGAATTACTATTATTTCTGAAACATGTAATTCTCTGCTATGTACCAGTTGGCAACTCACATTCCAAGACATTCGAGCTCCTGAAGGTGGGAAGGGAACACTCCCAGAATGTGACTCGGCCCTCACACAGAAGCTCTGCTTTGAGGAATCTCAAAATTCGTGTTAGTAGTCGAAGAAGAAGTGACAGGGCCAAGTTCAGTGAAAATGAGTAGAAGGGAGAATTGGTGTCAAATTTCTTCAGTGAGCCCATACTGACAAAAGATGTGTTCATGTGAGCTCCTGAAACTCACTTGAAAAGCGGCTTGGGCTGACTATGCAAACAGTTTCTTTAGTGCTGTTTGAGTTACATGGAGTGAAAATTTCGGTGATAAGGGTGGGCGAAGTCATAAATGTGAGCTTCAGGATACAGAGATAGCTCCAGGTATTCAGCCCCTTAAGCTGTATCTGAGATGTTTTTCTCCTGACCCTAACTGAATTATCTGACTGAAATAATCTAGGTTTCATTACCCAGTCTTTCTTTAATCTTTCCTGCTGGTTAGGTTCGGTAGCATTTCACTCCTCATCTGCTCTTTTCTGGGTTTCAATAGGTTTTCTATAGTTTTAAATTAAGGGTCTTGGAATTATGTCAGAATCACAGAATCACAGAACGGTTGAGGTTGTCAGGCACTCCTGGAGGTTGTCTGGTCCAATCTCCCATTTCATCAGGGCCACCTAGAGCCAATTGCCCAAGACCTTGTCCAGACATCCATTGAATATCCTCTATGCAGAGTCATCCTCACCATGAAATATGTTTCCTGATATTTAGAGGGAACCTATTTTCAGGTTGTGCCCATTGCCTCTGGTCCTGTCAGTGGGCACCACTGAAAACTCTCTGCACCCTGCCTTCAGTTATTTGTACACATGGATGAAAACCCCCTGAGCCTTCTCTTCTCCAGGCTGAACAGACATAAGTCTCTCAACCTCTCCTTATATGTGAAGTGCTTCTGTCCCTTAATCACTTTAGTGGCTCTTTGCTGGACTCTTTTCTGTATGTTCATGTCTTTCTTGTAATGGGAAGCCCTGAACTGGACCCAGCACCCTAGTTGTGGCCTAACCAGTGCTGAGTAGAGAAGAAGGATCACCTCTCTTGATCTGCTGAAAATATTTTGCCTAATGCAACCCAGGATGCTATTCACCGTTGTTGCAGCAGCAACGCATTGTTGCTTCACAGTCAACTTGGTATCTAAGAGGCTCCCCAGATGCTTTTCTGCAAAGCCACTTTCTAACAGGGCGGCCCCAGCCTCTACTTATTCGTGGCTGTTCCTCCCCATGTGCAGGACTTTGCACTTCTCCTTGTTAGAATTCTTGAGGCCCCATCAGGCCATTTCTCCAGCCTGCCAAGGTCTCTCTGGAACACAGCACAGCAGCTTGGCTTATCATCCACTCCTCCAAGTATGGTGTGATCTGCAAACTTAGTAAGGGTAGACTCTGGCCCATCATTCAGAGCATTAATGAAGGTGTTGAACAGAACTGGACCTACTCTTGACCCCTCGGGTGCACTGCTAAATGCTGGTGCTGGCCTCCAACTAGAATTTCTGCTGCTGATCACCCCCTGGGCCTGGCCATTCAGTCTGCTTTCAATCCACCTCAAGAATGAGTTGAACACCTGAGTACTTCAAAATAGCTATTATAATGCCAATTTTTTAAAATTTAGTATTTTATACTAGGAAAAAATATTAAAGTGACTCTTAGATTAGTTTTATCCCAGTACAATACAAATAATATAGTTTGGTTGTAAATACCCTGAAAACTGACTTTGTTGGTTTTTGGTTAGAATATACTAAAACTTTAGTTTTCTAAAATGAGCTAAGGTCAGGAAGTCTGCAAGCTGAATATTAAGTCCCAGGACACCAGGAGCTGAGATTCGTATAATTGAAGAACATACTTAAAAGTCAGAGTCGTAGCATCACTCTAGGGAGGAGAAATGGAAAGTAGCCTTGAACAGATTGTAAATATCAGCACTTTAGGTATTCTCATCTAACAAAACATTACTTAAATTCTTTACATGTAATTACTTCTTCCGCAAACCTTGTTTAGAGCAGAGGAGTCCTCTGCTGAAATTAAGATATTATTAATCTAACTACTAATATAGACATTTTTGTTTTATTTTAGCTGCCAGATTAATTTGCTTAGAATGCAGTTAGGACAAAATGAATGGCAAGGGACATTAACATCTATCAATAAATAAATTAACTATTAAATTTAGATCTAAACAAACACTTAGGCATCTTAATCACCACTTGGGAAGAATTTTGACGTCTTTGTCCATAATAGGAGTTTTAAATCCAAATGTTGCCCAATTCTGGACCCCACCTGGGCAGGGTGTGATGTGGAAGGGGCAGGAGGGAAGACTAGGAGCAGGACAGAAACATTTGTCATTTCGCTACTCCCTAACAGTGATTGTCATGGATTCTGACCTACATGTAAAGGACCACCTAAGAATTTTACATCTTCATGTATGTATGTAAAAACTGTGTCCGTGGCCTGAACTGCAGGAGTGTCTTATCACAAAACTATAGTGCCAAGTCTCCAGTTCAGTTTTCATTTTCTGTTCTTATAAATCCTGGTTTTGTGTCGATCCCATGAGAATTCCAGCAGATTGGGTTGAAATCATCTCACTGCATTGCCAAGAGCCCCACAGTGTTCTCTTGCTGGAGAATACTTGTCAATTTTTAACAAAATAAAAAACATAAGTCCATTCTTGAAGTCAGCCCATAAACAAGGGGTCACCAGATAATGATTTGTCTTAATAAGTTTGATTTTTGTATTCAATTGTAATTACTCTTTTGTATGAATTTTCAAATATACTTTTGTAGAAGTACTCGTATTTTAATAATTCTAACCAAATTATAAAATAATCAGCATCTTCCACTTATTCAAAAATTAATGAAATTGTAGTAAATTATTTCTAAATGTTTTTTTCCCTCCTCAGCAGAAAGCTAAAGTACTGTTGACCAGAGGAAACATACCTTTTTTTTTTCCCCCATGTTTTGTGAATTTTAAAATTGGACTCATATGAAAACATTTAAAACTTCATGGATAATGAGAAGCTTGAAAATGTGGATTGCAGAGACTCCAGAAGCAGAAGTTAAATGTTAAAACTGTACTTAGTATAAGAGTAAAAAGTTCATGTACAGAAATATATTGTCTCTTTTCTTCTGTAAATAACAATAAATGAAGATAGGCAGAATGAACCCAACGTTAGAAAATTTACTTCTGTTTCTTGTATGTATTTTAGTTTCCCTAAAAAAGATGTCTTTTTTTTTTGTTTCACATACTAACAGTCATAATGTTTATGCTTTCTGTTTTTTGCAAGACATGAGCTTGTATCTCACAGGTCTGAGGCATTCCCCTAATAACAAAAGGTTAGAAAGATTTTGGGGAATCAGTACTTTTGCTCTGTGACTTTCAGTCTTTAGGAAATTACATAATTGGTGTTTACTTTCATACAATAAGGCCTAACAATACAGTAAGGTGCTACACATAACAGAGCTAAAATATGCACATGGCCTGATAGGAGCTCTTCGGTTTTTCTGTATCTGTAGAAGGCGGTTTGACTGCAGAGGTCAACCAAGGGATAAGACAAGAGTAAAAGAGATTATGGATAAAAAAATAATCTCTTAACAAAATCCCTTCAAACCTTTTGAAGCTTCCAGTATATCTTCAGGTAATATGCCAAGATTTGTGGCCATTTGATGAAAAAACATGTTAAAAATTACTTACAATATAGAAACACAACTGAGTCTATATGTACTTTAAGTATATTTGTGTCAGAGTTGTACTATGGAAAATTCTGGTTCCATTGCCTTTTTCTGTCAGATACTTAAATATTTCTTAAAAGTATGAAGCCTTTCAGGGTTTTACAGTAGAAAAAAACAATAGGGGTTAGTTTGAGGTTTTCTTCATTTGTTTTGTTTTAAAGAATGGTATTCTGCCTAAATTTAGTTGTCTTTCATGCAAAATAGAAGGAAAAGCCCTGGTAAAGAAAACAACAAACTTTATATAATAGTGAAAATCCCGGACCAAAAGAAAAAGACGTCTTCTAGTTCTAGCTGGTTAGATTGGTTTTGCAGCAGAGCAGGAATTGCTATACTTTACAGATTTCAGGGCTTACTATGCCCCTGGTTCAAGTATGAGAGGTCAGCAGAGGCCAAATGAAGGGCCAGGCTGGGATCTGCAAGACTTTCTACTTGGGAGACAAACTGCTGGATCCTTCTGTGGCTGCTGTGGCAAAAGCAGCTGAACAAAAGCCTACATTTCTCATTATAAAGAGGAGTGTGATTTCAAAGGAATCATATCCTTTACCTCTGACCTCTCCTCATACTTTTCTGAAAAAAAAAGCACATGGATATTCATGAGAATTAATACCTGTACCTAGCAAAGGGGGATTAACAGTCCACTGTTAGTGGGTTGCCATTGTGCTAAATATTGTGTTAAGGCGAAGTCATACATTTAAGTAAAAGAAGTAAATATTTTAACTGAGAAGCTTTAGTTGGGTTCTAATTTAATTCATAAGGAAAAGAAAAAATAGCAGCCATTGTGGATGATAAATGTAAGACAAAAAAGACTAAAGAAAAAATAAAGACAAACTCCAACAGTTTTACATTATACTTCATTCCAGGGTCTGAAATCAGTTGGACCTGTCTTTGCTCAGTAAGATAATATCTAGCTTCAGTCTGACTTCAAGTGAACTCTGTTGATGAATGGAAAAGGCTGTTTGTCACTGGGAAAGTGCCTGAAAACAATCTGTTCCTGAGAGCAACGGAGAAGTTAGCAGAAAAGAAAAAGAGACAGTCATCCGAGATGTTCCCTCATGTGTTCTATTGCTCTGAATAATACAGAAAATTAGATACTAATTCTTAGAATGTAAAGATTCTAATAGACTACTTTTAGACAAAGGAAGTTTTCTTTTTCTGTGATTTTTTTTCCATTATTCTCCATCTGTCTCGTCATATTGTAAGATCTAGGGGTAAGATCTCTGCATTCATATATATTTGTATAGCACTTGGCACTCTCTCTGTACTTAATACAAACACTAAAATCCAACACAGTACAAAATATTACCTCTTCAGTTATATTAAATCAGAATAGTTCACTTAAATCCTCTCTACTTTCTGTGAAGGGTACTAATTAAAGTAGCCTGTAAAAAAAGGTAATAATGGGGGTTTAAAACCATCTAGGCTGGTTTTACCCCAGTTACATTTTTGTTTCATGGTGTTGCACTTGGCACTTCTTCATATAACTGAAATTAGAATCCAGGTTACACAAAAAAAAAAGAACTGAGAGAGGCTAGTCAGGATGTAGGCTATTTTCTTCCTTGCTACTTCCTCATAATTTGCTAGAAACAAAGAATTTGTCATGATAGTGTCCTTTCCTGGCTCTAGCAAACCTGGAAACAAATAAAGAATATTTCCTTGTAAATATTTTTCTTTCTATTGAACTTTTTAAAGTATTAACCTCACTAGGAATCATCCAAATTAATGAAATATGAAAGGGAAAAGGTAAAAAGAGAAAAAACAAAAAAAAGAGTGAGAGAGGAGAGGAGGAGGAGAAAAATTCCTCCACAAGAGGAGAAAAAATTCTTTTGAATTCCCTTCTAGGGTTCCAGTGAGTCTCAGAGGCAAATATTCAGCTGTGGTCTTGACAGCTTCTCAGAGGTCTTATTTTAAGAAAGTGAGTCACACCCATCTTCTGAAACAGCAAATTATTTTAAAACACTCTTGGTTGCTGAAAATCATTATTCTTCTTGAATATCTTAAGGCTATATTAATTGCCTACAGATAAAGATATATTAATTACCTACTGATAAACTCTTCTTTAAAAATGTTGAGTTCCGTTAGCAAGGCACTTGAATATAATTAAGAACTTGGGATAATTGAGAAATGTAGGGCACATCCACATACACTTCACATAAGTTTATTCAAGTTAGTCCCAAAAGAGAGGATATGTGTATGCCACACTGCTGTGCCACACAGGTATACTAACTCATGTATAGGAAGCTGTATAGTGATGTGAATGTGGTATTTGCACTGGGATTAATTAGGTCACTTCACTTTTCATATTGTGATTGTTTCCAGTTTCGGAGCCAGCTGGGTATCTTTTCACAGTGCAATATTGTTCACTATAGACATACCCTTAAAATTGTTGTGTATACCCCGTCACCTATTTGTCATGTGTACTGAATGAATTAGGATCCCCACTGGAAAACAGCACACAATTATTCATAAGCCATCACATATTTCAGGATTCTTTATTTGGGGTTTTCTAACTTTAAATGTTTGATTTTTGCCATCTGACTTTTGAAGAAAGGAGGAAACTGAAACGTATTTTTATATGTTGTGACAACCCTCCATTCTGTGCTCTAACAAGTATTTGAACCACAACCTTCACAGCTGAGACTGCTATTCCTTGTAGTAGGAGACAACTATTATCTCAGTGGGGAATAGACAAACCGATGGTGTTTAATCATGGGGTTTGGAGGGGCCACAGCATAGCCTGACTTCCTTTCTTCAACTTCCTACCATGGAAGCTTTTGGCCAGATGTGAGGAAAGAATTATTTGGATTACTCTGATGCTAGGAAAAACAGAAAAAACTTTTATTTTTCCATAACAAATTTTAGCATATATTGCTCTGAATATATATACAGTACCCAAACATTGTTGCTTACAGAACCTACTAGTCATTGCATCAACGTGACAAAAATAATAATATATTAGTAAAAACACTACACAGTAGTAATCAAAATTGTGTTCAGATGATGGATTCAGAGGTATGTACAAGTTTTTTCCCACCATGTAGTTTAGGATTTTATCCCTGAAGAAGTTTCTTAAAGAAAAAAATTAAAGATAAAAATATTTTTTTCATAAATATGCATTTCCTTTTTACAGAGTTAGCATGAAACACTGAATTTTTGTATCTCCTATGATTGAAGTATGAGTAATTGCACATATAATTGAACTGCCAGATATAATTTTTCTGATTAGGAATGTACAGATTTCAGTTTGGTTTTCTAGCTTGAAACTGATCTAGCATCATAGATTTGTAGGTTAATATGATCTATTGAGATAGATTTCCATTGGTCTCTGTGCAAAATAAAGTCAAGCCATTCACAAACACTTAATTCTGTTAAAGATTAATTCCATTACATTGTTGTCATCTTTCTGAAGTGATAAATGTGACAGCAATGAGCCAGATTCATGCCTGGGATACACTGAATTTTACAGGCCTCATCTTTGAGGGCAGATCTTTCAGATACGAAATTTTTTTCTGGATGTGGGCTACAACCACACAAAAGCACATATGATTTCAGGAAACTGGAACCAAAGTATTCAGTATTAAACTGCCAGGATGTCTGAGTGCACATTAAAACTGTCAGCAAGCTATGGAAACATTGAAAAAGACAGTAACAAAATCACTGTTTGTATTCTCGTGAACCTGAACCCATCTTTAGTGACTGCATCAATCTCAGCCTCTAGTTCTGGTGCAGAATTCATGACTTAAAGGCTTTTTGCTCAAAGTCATAATTTTCATCATTCACAGATGGCTTGTTTAGACCCTGTTTCATGAGACACAGCAGAGCTCAGGATATTTGGTTCAACACTCACGTCAGCCCAAACCTGTCCAGGGGCACCAAGGGAATGTCAAAGACATTCAGTAAGAAAGAACCCCAAACCCAGAAATTAGGTTCCCAGTGCAAGGTAGGGCTTAGTTATCTTTAGTATCTTAAACTCCACAGGCTGAGAAGAAAAATAATTATATTAGCAAAAATTGCCTTTTAAAATCCTGCTTCTAATGGAGAAATCAAAGGGAAAAAGAGTGGAGGAAGAGTCATTGCAGCTTTTAAGTTAAACTAGAAAATGAAAAATAACACACTTGTCATAAAAAACAGTAAAACTTTCCAGTGCAGTTCAGACCTACTTGAAAGACTGAGATGTTACTGAAATTGGAAATACTGATTTTGCTGAACTGCAGTGTAATAACATAAAAGTTTTTTTCTGGAACACATATATTCTTCTAAGTACAACCAATATAAGAAGCATATAAACTCTGAAAAGGATACTTGCAAGATAGGTTTAATTAACCTAATATGCTTCCAATCTATCAACTAAATGGTTCAAATATTTTCAGTATGCTAAATGTAAATAAGCAAGGCAAGGTTCATAAATTCAACATATTGCTTTGTTGCCTGTGAAGTTGTACGGATTTTCCAATTGGAGATTGGAAAATATAGGAATGTCATTTCTTTAATAAATCTTTTTATTAATTTTTGATGCATATAAATACACAAAAGTCATAAATATGAAAAAATAGCACAAAAAGAGAATAACGCTGAAGCAAATGCAAATTATATCTGTTCATAATACCAACAATAATCTACATTTCTAGAACACTTTCCATTTTGTTGTCTCCAAACATGCTACAGATATTAACTAGTTGCAAGTCTTCTGCGAGAACAGGAAGATTTAGTGTCTCTGTTTAAACTGGCTTCCATTTTTTAAGGGCCAGATAATTTAAGCATACATTTTTTGAGAAGTGGGTGACTAAAGAAGGAATTAACTACCCGTACAAAATTCTGATCAGTAACAAAAATGCCTCTGTTTATCACTGATTTCCTTAAGGATCTCCTGGGTCTTTGGGAATAGAGAAGAATTTCATCTAGAGTGTGTGTCAGGAGAAGAATATAGTTGAGGGCTACTAATTTTCAGTCTCGTGTTCTATCTACCAAATCATCCTGTCCAGCTCACAGCACGACACTGTAGCTTGAGGACATCAACTGTTTGCAGTCTCAATCACTCTGTGCTGTTGGTAGTAGAGCTACTTGTCCAAGGAAACTTTTTTGCAATAGCGATTGAGACAGCCTCATTCTGCTGCCATAAATGAGACATATCATCCTCCTCCTGTCTTTTTTAGATTCTATAGAAATGTATCAGTCTTCTTTATTTTAGTCTATAACACTATATTAAAAGGAATATGAATAATTAAATGATAATGTTCTCTATATGTCTTGAAAGGGACATAGAGTCTGATAAAACTTCCTCGCTGTGCAAAGTGTTTGTCTGGAGAACAATGGCAATTTGAAATATCAATATAATTATTTCAATAAGCACATTAACAGAGAGAAATTCATTTTAAGAAATAAAATAATAATTTAAAAAATAAAACAGAAGAAAAGAAAAAAAAATAAGAGGTATGCCCTACTCAGTGTGTTGAATTTTTATCTACTAGCTCTGTACTACATCAATAGACATGACAGAAAATTTTTCCAGCAGTTATTTCAAGACTGTAACCCAAATCCATATTATGATGTTGGGGAAATGTCCTGGTTTCAAGAAATTAAACGAGCCTTAATCATTTCAATTCACCAGTCTCTTATGATTTGTTCATATGATTTCACTAAGTAGTTTGATATGTTGTTTAAGAATATTCTGTTAAATAAGTAACATTTACAAGAATTTCTCTCCATCCCTGCAGGGATAATAGAACATTATAACAGTTCCCTCACAGAGAAAGCTCTCAACTTTTAGCTCCTTTTTTGTTAAATCTAAAAATCAACTTCCTTTCTAGCAGCACTGACAAATCTATTCACAGTAGATCAAACAAAGGGGTGGAAAATGAAGTGGAAAAAGTCAGGGAGATTGGTAATGCTAGAGAGGATAATAAAATCTCCAGAAAGAGGACCTGGAGTGGGAAACCTCTGTGCAGGCTGTTTCACAACATTTTGCCAGGATGATGACACTTTTATAGATAATTTTGGGTTTTGTCCTGAGTTTTTATGTACCTTCTGCAATGCCCGGGGACGATGGGAGCTCTGCAGGAAGCCAGAATATGATATGCAGACAGGGGTTCTGGTGTCTTCTCCTTCACCTGCTCTCCTTTGCTTGGCTCAATCATAGTACGTAATATTTCTTAAAAGTCATAATCTTTCACAAAACTTATTTTGGAGGAATGATAATGGATCACAGAAGATGTAAATATCACAGAAGAGCCCCTTTCAATCCCCATACCTACATGCCCATGCATAAAAATCATCTTGGCGTTGACTGATGATTTCTTCTAAATATGACAGATCACGAATTTCTAGCTCATTTGTTTCTTTCTCTTTCATAGAAGATCTGATTATCGGCTATGAAATTTACCTAAATAAAGATTGTGTGTGGAGCAGATTTTACGCCTTTAATTACAAAGAAGAGTTAGTTAACGTTGCTGTACCAGCCTTCCCCTCTGTTGCACGCTGATTCCACACAGCCCTTTCAGAAAAAGGAGTGCCTACAAAATGGAACTGCAGCAAGGAAGGCAAAGCTGGGAGGGGATCTGTTGTAAATGCCTAGCCTAGGTGCGTCTGTGGAGGTTTTCTGGCAGGAATTTGAGCTTGCAGAGTCCTCAGTTCAAGTGTGCTTGTTGGGAGATCCTGATTGCAAGCCTCGGTTTTTAGAAGGTGAGCGGGTGGTTCATAATTTGGGGAGAAGAGGGTGCTGAGTTGCCTTGCCGTCAAGCCTTCTGACTGCAACGGTGGCAGGTCTGGCTTCAGTTCTGAGAAGAGAGAGGGGTTTTTGCCAAATTTTCTAACCCAAGTACCTGCATTGTTACATGCTTAGCTCTGACATGCAAATACTGACGCTCATACATATGTATGAATATGTCAGTGTCGGTCTTCAGCCGTGGATAGCTGTATGCTTGACTGGCATGTGTGTTGCTGATTACTTGATTCTTGGATTCCAATGATTTTTTGAGACAGCTGAAACCCCAATTTTTTTGCATTTTGTTTATTTAGTGAAATAGAAGAAAAAAAAAAAAAAAGAGAAGGCGAAGGTTGATTTAAGTTTGGAGGTTTGTTTTTTTCAAGGTTTTTTTTTTTTTCCTTTGGCTTTGGTGTTTTCTCTTAAGCTGTGTTTCAGCTTGCAGCAAGTGGTTGGCCACCCCTACCCTTCTGGTTCCTTGCTTTCTTTTACACTCTTCCAGAACATGTTTCATGCCTTCCCTCTTTCTTGTTTAGACTAAATTAGCCAATGAACAACCTGACCCAGCTGCTTAGCTGTTCCCTGATCTGCATTTTACTTCTTAATGAGCTCAGAGTGACAAGCTATTTAGGCTGCTTGTTCCAGCATCAGCTCTGACTCCATCTGTAACTTTAGTGCCACTTCTTTGTCAGCAATGCCAATTACAAATGTGTGCCTTTCTAATTTACAGCACTCTAGTTATAACGCCCACGCTGTGCTCCGTGTGTTCTCTCTTTGCTTCTACTGTTTGTAGTCACCTGAGCAGACCTTCAGATTGTCAGAGCAAGGGTCTGCTACATGGCTGGCATTGATCAGCTATCTATAGCACCATATACAATTTGGCACTGCATAGATCGTTTGCTCCCTTTCATCTGCCCTGAATTTGGAAAGCTCTGTCGGTTCACACGGGGTTCTACAAACCTGTCTGTGCGTTGATCCTTCTGTGAACTGGCAATCCTGGAGCAAATGTGTTCCCTTGCATATGATACCGCAATATGGGAAAAAGAATTACTTACTATGCATCTGTAGGGCTATATTATATTTTTCTTGGCCTCCTCTGCGTTCATCTGCAGAAAAATCTTAAATATGTTCCTCTTTTGCCCGTGAGCAATAACTAGTACTTGATTCATTTCTTTGTGTGTATTGTTAAAAACGCTGAACATCCTCAAGTCTCTTCTCAGGCAAATACAGTATCTGTAAGCAGTCTCCATTTCCACTGGTTTATAATACAGTTTACTGAGTAGCTGAAAATTGATCTGCTCTTTTCTGTTGCTGCTGCTGCTGGGTGTCCATTGCCTGTTGACCAGTTGGTCTTCTGAAGAGTAAGACTCATATCTAGAAAGATGTTTCAGGGAGCACTAAAGAAAGCAATCCGTTTGGCCTCCTAGATTCTCAGACAGACAGTTCCTCAGATTTAATAGCTGGTGTATTTTAAATTAATTAAAAGATATAACTTCTTCGTGTTATTCACAATCCTCTTTTTGGTTTTAATTTCATCGTGATTCTGTTGCTGTTCCAATGGGTGGCTGGATGTGAAAAGACCATTATTATCTCTAGCGATGCCAGATGATGAGAACACAATCTCAGACTATCTGATTTCATCTGAAGATTCACTATGAGTGTGTTTTCCACTAAATTTTTTGCTCCCTGTTTGCACTATTTCTTAGTAACTGTGGAATACCCTCAATTATTGTAAGCAGAGAGGAATGAGGGAAATTCCAAGAAAAGCATCAGGTGGGACTTGGTGCATATCTGCTAAGGTAGGGCAACAAGGTTCCAATAGTTACCAGGCTACATTTCTTTCATCGGATCCCATGTGGTGCTTTCAGCTGAAATGAGTGTGCATCAGCCAAGGTATTCCTGAAATGATTAAGCCCTTTATCTCCCATGGATAATGGAAGTAGAATTTGGTTTGATGTGCAGAACAAAGAAGCAGTAGTGAGCAACATTTAGCATCTATTTCTACGTTATTGTTTTGTCTTCACGGAAAAAAAATTGAGTCTTGAGATAAAATTGTTACTCATAGGGTAAAAGTATTAAAAGACGTGTGTTGCACTCACATACACAACAGTCAAAAATTATAAACCAGAAAATCTCGTATCAGAAAGTTTAGATTTTGAGTCTGTAAAACTATACATGTAGGTTGCTGAGTTCAAATGGCCCCAAAAACAAGGCTGTGTACGGATTGATTTTGAACCATTTATGATCTGTCTCTAATAACTCTTCCATGATTAGAATATTTACTCAGTTTTTCAGGAGAACAAAACAATAATGAACAAGCTGCTCAGCATTTAGATTTTCCTGAACAGCTGATAACTAGACTATGCAGTTTGTTTAGATTATTAAAAATGCTACCAAATTTTCAAATTTTATCAGAAATTCTACTTCAAATGTTTTTGTAAAGGGTAAATACCATTGGGAAAAATCACAAAGGCAAACATATACAGAAAGCATGGTGGAGATCTGAATATCATGTCTCATTTTATATATTAAACAATCACAGAAAACATAAGTGATGTTGGTGGCCAAACCTGTGACCTTTAATTTTTCTTACTGGAGGATTCAGTTTGTTTATCCCTTTTTTGAAGACTCCTCAATAAAAGACCAGAAAAGCTGTGAAAATTATGGTCATAATTCTAAAATAATACCATTAGAATTGGTGGGTTTATCTCAGGAAATTAGGTTTGCTTTTATTTTCCTGTTTTGAGTAACTCAAGTTCTTCTGAAAGGGAAGAATTACAAAGGTTTTAGTCTACTTTCCACAAGAGAGATTGTGTTGATGGCTATAACTTTTAAATTCTACTCATTTGTAAGAAGGATTCTGTCCTGTTAGAAGATCCTGTTTTTGTCTTTTTTAAGTCTATTACTAGTACAAATTAAAGAATTTATTTTAGATACATTATTTTAGCTGCAATAAGGAGATGTGATTCTGATCACAGTGACTCTTTACTACTTCTCCTTCTACTTTTCCTCTGTCTTTCCATGCTTTTTTGGGAAACGTGCTTTGGGGACTGTCAGAGGAATGAGTGTAGAGGTCTGTGGATCATGTTGTGGCCTGACTATTCATCAGCCAGTACAATGGCTATGGGGCACATTTGCCAGCTAGCACAATTTAGGGCAGTCCTGAGGCTGCTCAAAACAGCACTGGGGGTGAACGGTCCCATGAAGGACCCAGGAACTGGGGCTGTCTCTGTCGCCACTTTTCACTACTGCACTGAGAATACTTTAGCCAAGGCAGGAAAATCTGGCAAGTGAAAAAATCTGGAGTGTTATAAATGTGTTATTTTTAAATAGTCACTTGTAAAATGTATAAAATCAAGATTTCCTTATTAATTTCCATTGATATTACATCAGATGCAGAGCTATTTCGTTAAGATGGGTCATTCTTTCCCAACTTTTTACTTTTACTTTTGCCTTTTTTTTCTTGTTGTTGTAGNTTTTTTTTTTTTTTTTTAGTATGGGCTAAAATTAATAAATTAATACATTTTAAGTTCAAAAATCTGCATGACAATGTTTTAGTTTTACCTCCTGTATTACATATGTCATTGAACTTCATCTTGTAATTTCTGCATTGAACCTTATAACTCACAGCTGAGCTAGAACGTACCTTTTAAAAAGCTATCCAATATTGGTTTAAGGACTCCCACTGAAAGGGAATCGACTGTGCCCCTCACTAATTTACTCCAGTGATTAATTGCCCTCAGTATTAATATTGTGCATCTTATTTTCAATATCTCTCTTTTTTTAATCCAAAATTTCAGTGGGAAAGATAGGAGACTTTTTACACTGTTCTATGGAAAACTGCTCAGCACTAATCTATATGAAGCAGACATATTGTTACTCCCTTATTGCTCCCTTCCGGATGTAACAATTCATCAATAACATTATGAAGCTCATTAAGTACTACAGACATATCTTGAAATAGGGGCTCAAGTATGATATTAGCCCATATCCTTACCTCCCAATGAATGCCAGAGAAATTCTTACTTTTACATGGGATCTGGAGGGTGAGCTGTTGTCTGTATCAGGGGGGCTAAGACTGCAGGTACACATACTCCCTGGCCTGTATTAAGTAACCTCAAGGAGGTAGAGGTCAAGTCCTTCCCCTAAGTGCATATCTGAAAATAATGTGATTATACTGGTTAGTTTGCAGAGAACAGAGTTTTTCAGGTAACGATTTTTCATATATTTTCATAGAAGTTAGCATGGCAATGGAGATGACTGGAGGGTATCAGCCTCTCCGCTTAATTATGAAACATAATTGTTAAAAGGAAATCAAAACCTTTGCTTATTTACAGGCTAATTTGGTGCTGCAAGAGTAGCCATTGGGTAAGAATTGGTTGCATCGCCTTCAGAGCAGGCTAAAGTCTCTTGTTCGCAAATTAAACAGTACCTTTGGTGTACATTTTTCTCTTCATTTCTTCATCTCCAAATGTGCTTTAGTCCTAACCTAGAGGGACCACCTGTGAGCGAGAGGGTAGTTTAGTCTCCATGCTTATTCACTCCTTGGTCTCTCTGCTGAGACTGTCAAACCAAGAATGCCAATTAGTTCAGCATTAACAAGCCCCTTTATGTGTTCTATTGGGCCTAAGAATTGACAGCTTCAATTCTGAATTTCCTTGGTTATGTGGATTTATGTTAAATTCTTGTTTCTCATGAAAATGCTCTCAAGCCTCTAGTAGGGCTGCAACTAATTGTTTCAGAATTAAAAGTGGGTGCAAAAGAAAATCTGGTCAGGTTACCCTTGGACTTGGATACACTATCAAAGCTAATCTGTACCAGTCTTGCTTAACTGTGTTTACAGTGCTCCTCTGAAATAATTTTTTTTTGTCTAAAACTGTGAAAGGTCTTATTTTTATATTGATGGACATGCATGTGCCTGATCCATGAGCAAAGAGTGGGGTTTGAATCAAGCCCTGTTCAGAAACAAATTTTGAAAAGGAAAAGAATTTTAAAACCATGCCCTATATAAACTGCCTCGTACATTTGGTTCAATGTTAGCCCATGCCTGCAAAAGTGTTGCAAGTGCTGACTGCTTATGGGCTACACAGGGTAGTTGTGCTTTCTCCTGTGCTACCCCACATGCTTAGGAAGAGGTATGGGTAAACTCCAGAAAACCATGCTGCCTCACTTATAGTATTCATCATGCCCTCTTTAAAGCCTCCATCATGGGAATTGCAAAGTAAAAGAAGAAAAAGAAAAAAAATTGCAGTGATTAGGCTACTGTATTGCTGAGATGACAGCATGTCCCAGGATCCTGTATTTTCTCATCGCTTCCCTGTCCCAAGCCCTTCCATTGAGTTCTTTTACTAGATGTAACAGGAGTGAAATTTTTGTTTGCATAGGTTCTGACCCCTCTTGGGGTAAAAGTTTATGACATAGATCACCATGCTTCACAGTAACACCAGTATGCAATAGACTATAAGCACCTGCAAAAAAAAAGGCAAAATCAGAGAGATTGTTTCTAACTCCACTTTTCCATTGACTGTACAACAGTAGTCAGCATGCCTGAAAAATGTCTCCATGCGTGTTGTTTATAGCTCTGTTGCATTAGTCAGCTTCCTTTAATAAATCAGATACAAGTTGTGACATGTTGTTAATTCGATCACTAATAACCTGCTCAAATTGCAAATCTATGTCAGCAGGTTGGTGTTGATTAAGTCATAGTCACTACTAACATATTGTTTTAAATGACTGATAAATTTTATTTGCTGCGGTGATAGACTGCCTGCTCTGCTGTGTTTGGCTGTGGGCTTGTGGGGGATTTTTGTTGTGTTTTTTTTTTTCTTTTCTTTTTTTTGGTTTTTTTTTTTTTTTTTTGGTCTCCTTGTAAGCTTAGAAAAATGACACAAATGGCCCTGAGGTGGTCCTCTATAGGCCTTTCTCTTCCCCTGTTTGCTGCAAAGAGAGCTGGTAGCCACTAGAGGGGAGGAGACTGCCGGCTTTACTGAGCGCTCCACGCTACAGCTTGAAGGTGCAGAGGCTGTCATCAGACTGGTTGCCCAACGAAATGGTTTAAAATATGTTATGAAGGTTAGTAAAAAAATAAAAATAAAATGTTTTTCCCTCGTGCCCCCACTTCCCTTAATGCATTTGAAATATTAACTGCTCAGCACATTGGCTCTCTTTGGAGGGTTACTATCTCAGGTGATAGCTGGGGGAGGGAAAAAAGCCTACGGTAACAAACATTTAAAATGTTACATCTGAAGGTAATGTGTTAAATCTTTCAAAGCAAATGTTTAATTTTCTATGCAAGGATGCTGGAAAATAAGGGAGTAGTTTAGGAATATCAATCATTTATTTCCTATGTGAAATGAGAAGTTTTGATTTTATGTGTTCGAAGTTTCCAACCATTCTGTCCATTCCCCTCTTCCCTCCCTCCCCCCGAACTATTGATGCTGAAGAAATGTCTAAACTAATAGAAAACTTAAGTATCATTCTACAAACTTTTTGAAACATATAGTCTGTGTTATATCTAACCAAATCTAAACAAGAATAGCAGAAATTCTCATTTTATCATCTGTAGACGGATAAATATATATTTCTTTCTTTATATATACAGTTGACCTTTTTATTTTATTTTTTAAAACAGTAAAATTCTTGGTATTGTTAAAGAGCTATAATGTAGAACTGTAGCTTGTTACACTTACTCTCCTGAGTGTAATTGCACTAAGATCATTCAGTTTCCATTTGGAAAGCCAGTGGCAATTACTGGAATACAATGTATCATGCATTTGCTCACTGGATATAAAACGTATATACTAATTCGCAATAAAATGTAACAGCTGTCAGTGCATTTTCTGCTCTGTTACTTCAATAAATTGGAACTCTGACTAGAAAATGGGAATATTGCATTTTTACACACTCCGTAATGTGTTTGCTTTTTGCAAATACAATTTATTTTTTTCATGACAAAAATTGTGGTTTGTTATTACTGCTAGTGGATAAATATTCTTATATCAGAATGAATTACACATGGTATCTGTAAAGAAGTAGTAATATTTTCTGCTTTTTATTGTAGCCTGTCTCCAGTAAACAAAATGCACTTAACCTACTTCTGTCATATATTGGGTATTTTTTTTTATTTTATTTTTTTTTTTAGCACTGCAATGGTTGAGGGATGGCAGGAATCTATTTTACCCTACCTTTTCATATATTTGGGTAACTGGTTAACATTTTATAGGAGACAGTTATTTCTCTCTTAGATTTATTTTTATTTTTATAAACATATATAGAGATAAATAGTTCTGGAAGACAGTTATTAACCATGACTCCTCACATTATGAACTGGTGCATCTGAGTTTTATTTAAGATAAAATGCCTGCACATTTGTGTAATTTTGTTACTTGAGGTCAGACTTTTCACAGATAATTAGCCTTTTACACACTGTGAAATCAACCTGCATTGGTTATTTGGCTAGACTCTTTGCTTCTGTTCTTTATTTCCCAGAAGGTTAACGTGCTGAAAATCTAGCTGCAAGCACATAGTACTGTCTCTTTGTGTTGCTAATTATCCCGTTGCATAATTATTAATATCAGGAGCAGGAAGAGGAAACAAGCACACCAAATAGTCATGAATGCTAGTGTTCTGGCAGGAAGCTAGTCCTGCATTAATAAAATGTGCCTGTGCCAATATCACAGAAGATAGGAGCGTTCCTTGTTAAGGATCATTTATTAACTGAGATCATCTTTTAGTTCGCCTTGGGGTAATGACTAATGTCAATGGCAAATTTCACAGTTGTCTAGAGAAATGAATTAAATTTGTAATAAAAAGCCCTTCGGCTTGTTGTACATGTTCATTTATTGGAGTAGTTGAACTAGGAGAACTGTAAGGCAACCAAGAACATTGGCTTAATTTTCCTTACATATAATAGTGACCTTTAGCTTCGTATTGAAAAAGTTACCTATTATAGACTGGTAAATTAAATGAGAAGTTCCTCTAATGCAAAATAAACTAAGTGACTGAGCTAAGTTAAACGGCCCTTGAGCTTATGAGGTTTTTGGCAGAAACAAATTCTTTTTTTTGCTACATCTGTTCTGCACCAGCCTTCTGAAGGTAGTTTGGTATCTAATCAGTCAGATAAAACATTACAAAGTGGGATGCTAAGTAGTTAGAAGCCCATCCTATAGGATACCAGGATGATTACAAACTTGGGATAGTACGATGACATTTTTCACACAGAAAGTATGGTTTTGTTTGAAAACTTTCAAATGTCCTTTATATGTCTTCTTTTACATAAAGTCAAAGCTACCAGCATCTGTTAATGAAAAGGGTGTGTTGGGGTTTATTTTTTTTAAATTTATGTGTGCGTTAAAAAACAGAAGAAAGTCTTAAAATATTGTCACTGCAGAGAATAAATATGAATTTTACAGGAAAATATCAAAATATAAAGAGAAATGGCATGCACCACAGAAGAGATGGAATGAGATTAAAATAGTTCTGTGTTCCTAGGTCAAAGGACAAGAGAGTTTTTGATATTGGAGTATATGTATTTTAGTTTTAGGAAAGCTACGCCCGGTCCCACCACCAATTTAATACAGACTGTATCTAATGGTTAGTGTGATGGATTTCTGTCTTTCAAAGAGACACAAGACAAGACAAACCACAAAAAAAGTATGGGGGAAATCCCAGTAGACAGCAAGAGAAAAATATTATAGCTGTTGAAAGAAAATGGAGGTGGGAATACATTTACTTTGCCATCAAGACCTAGTAGGGCTCAGGTTTTATGGTGACTCCCCAAAAGTGTACTACGGTGCTTGGAAAATAGTCAAAATCAATACAAGAGTGCTGTCTTACTCTGCATGTTTGTCAAAGTTCATGACAGAATTTCAGCACCGATGTTTTCAAAATCACTTTTCTGTTTGTATAAATTCTCCATCTAATTCTGCAGAGTAGGTGCTTTTGTGTGATCTGGTGCTGGAATCCTGTGGTTTTTTTCCATCAAATTTAATATGACAATCAGCTAGCCTATTTACTCTGAAGGTTCCTGAAGTTTTAAAAGTTTTGTAGATGTGCAATTTTCTTTCTGCTCTATGCAACAACATAAAAATAACTCTTGGAAGTCTGGTGATTTTAATGGATACTTTTCCCATAAAATAATATTTAAAATATGTTTTCAGGTGAATTAAAGGATGGTCTTACTATAACTGATGAGGTTGCACAAAAATTTGGAGTGACTTATAAAATCATGAAAATACAACTGTCAATATGAATTCTTAATGGCTGCCAGTGCAAACCGTAGGTTGTTGACAGAGATGCAGACATAAGAAGTTTCTACAGAATTTTGGCATCTCTTGTCTACAATATTGTTGTGTGACCAAGTCAAGAGTGAATTATTTCAAATGTAAAATTAGGCTGTGGAGGAAAGGTTATAGTCAAGTGTAATATCCAGAGATGGTAATATATCCACAGGGAGTCAGTGTTGCCGGGGATCTTTTTTGCACCAGTCAGTTAATGGACCCAAACTAGGGAGGCAGAAAATAGGGAGTTAAATGCAGAGGTACAAAGCTGCTAATGGTTACTGTTTATTTTTTCTGACAGAGAAGGTCAACTTTAATTTTGTATCTGTCACATGCCTGAATTCTAATGTATCATGTTAGCAGCTTTTAAGAATATTCCGGAGATGGTTACCAGAAGATAATGTAGAAATGAAGCATGGTGGCATTCGTAAGTGGGGGAGGGAAAGAGCAGGCGTACATTGTCCTTCGGTGTAAATCATTGCTAAGTTTAGTGGGACAGCTATCTTTTTATAAAGTCCAGACTAATATTCATTGCACAGACAGGATGATAACTAATTGAAGAAAAATTGTCATCCACATGGCTCTGAGTAAAGTCTAAAAGTTTATCTTTTATTCCATTTTGAAATCCAGAAAAAATACTTGAGAATATCTTTTTCTTAAGCAGTAAAAAAGGGTTTTGTTTAGCCCCATGTAGTGAAATTGCATTTTCTCACTAGCAAGAATGTATAGTAGCAGGAGACTTCCATTTCAAAAAGGGTCCTCTAAAATCCAGCCATTGAAAGTTGTGAATATGGTAAGCAAGCCCTGTGTTTTTAAAGTAAATATTCTAATGCCTGTTCAGAATGTGGGCATGGGCGTGTATAAAAAGTGTGGTTTACATAAAGTTTTCAGTATGTTGATTTAAGTGGGTTTTTGTTTGTTTTTTAAGGAAAGAAGAAAAAAGTATAATCAAAGCTAAAACTTGATCTGAGTGACAAAAAAATTCTAATTTTGGAGTTGATAAAGACAGTGATCATATACAGGTGCTTATAAATTTCAACATGCAGGTCTATGAAGAAAACTAAGAATTTTTTATGTATAAGGAAAAGGAGAATAACTCATACATAATTTTTTTCCACAACTTTTTTTCTTTTCTAGGTGGTGTGTGACCAATAATATAAAACCTTTTTAAAAACTCAATGAAACAAATGTCCTTGCAGCCAGAAATATGAAAGTGTGTAATTATTGTTCAATTAAATGAAATGATTGAACATATATTTTCTTAAAATTCAAGTGCTGTCATCAACATTTACAAAATTAATACCTGGAGTACCTGCAGCGTATGTCAAAATGTTTCAGAAATTTTGGTGTGAGGAATATCTGAAATTTGGGCTATTGTTAAACAAGTCGGCCAAATATGGATTTAAGTGGCTAAAGTGCTGGCTCGCTTTTGGGCTTTTTGTATTGTTTTATTCTTTTTTTGCAATTCTATTAGCCCTTTAGGAAAAGATCTTTCATCTCTGCTCTGTTTACTTAAACTAAATTTTGTATTTTCTACCAAGAGGCATATTCTGTTCTGGATTTGTTTGGGTTTTAATAATTTTTCCACCTTTGTGAACTGTAGTATTTACTTTTCACAGCCTTAGCTGACCAAGAAATACAGCAACATGGGAGAAATAAAGCAGATATGGGTGGGGTTCTCTGAAACAGATTCATTTTCTCTCTGTGCGTTTCTATGCTGTGGAACAGACTTTATGCTTATTCACACAGAGGGAGTTTAGAAATGTTTTTAGAAAATGCAGATGTGTAAAGCATTCTTAATAAGGATGGGAAAAGAGTTTGCACTCCCCTTTTAACCACTCTCTCACCTCAGCCCTTTTCAGCATGTAACCTTATTCTCTGTGGGATTACTTGGATGAAAACCAATTAGAGAACTGCTCACACAATATAAATGCATACAGATTAGTACAGATTGAACGGTACCAATGCCAACTAATCATACAGTATATAAAGTCCTAAACAATATAGATATTAAGGAATGATGGGGAAATGGACTCACATTGTTATAAAACTGAGCACAAAATGGAAGCAGCATAAAACTGTTTATTTAAATAATAAATAAAGTATAGGTTTTCTTTTGCTCCCTCCTTTTTTTTCCCCTTTGTGGCAATCTGCCCATAGACAAAACTAAGTATACCAAAGAAAAGTCAGCCTACATGTTTTCCTGGGTATTCCCCATGCCTTCATGGTAGCGTTACTTTGTTGCTGCTGTTTTTCGTCCTTTAACTGTCCGTCCCCTTGATAACCTCGAATGCAGAGCTTATTCTCCAGCTGGGATGAGAATGAGAAAATGGTCTCCTCTGAGGTGGATGCTGATGCCACTACAAAGGTGTCTGGGAGGGGACAAATAGAGACTGTGAATATAACTGAGTTATTTTAATGCATGGCCCCCAAGGACTGTGTGACCTGAAGGGTTTGTTTTGCTGAGGGAAGCCTGCAAGAGGACGACTGCAGAACCATGAGATCAGCCATTGTTTCCTTTTGCATTGGTGTTGTCAATTCCTGACATTCCAGGGAGGATATTTTGAGGAAAATATAGTACTTTTTTCTCTTCACAACTGTTGCCCAGCAATGGAAATGGAATGATAAAAAAATGCAAGTCTCCTTCAGGTTTCATGCTGTCTTCATATTACAATGTCTGTTCTGATATGCCAACAGCTTTGGTCATTTGTTTTCCTTTACCTTTTTTCATGCCTTTTCTGTTAGTATAAATAGGAAAATGTTTTAATGGTTAAACTCTAGGTTTTCTGATGAGCAGTAGGTTCTTCCTACCTCTTTCTTCTGAGGCTTCTTTGCTATATATAATCATGGTGAAACCTTCTGACTTTTTAAAGTAATATCATAGACAATTATCACTCTGTTCCTAATTAGAGCCATGTGAGGTACCTGTTATTTACTTTAATATTAAAAAAGCTTTTTAATCCTTTAAAAACATTTTGGCAACAGTCTTGAAATAATATGCAAGAATTTTGAGTGTCCTGCTTCATATCTTCTCCTGGGCATTTGTCTGACTGATCTCTTAGCTGCTGAAATGAATTGTCCACTTACTATTGCACTGAAAGTGATAGAGTAAGAAATCTATCTAGATATAGCTACAAATCAAACAAAACACACATAAAAGAACTGAGTCATACTCAGTTTGGAAAAAAAAACCCTTAACATAACGAAAGGAAATGGAATAGTTTACAGGAGAGATTGGTGTGTACATTGGTCTTCTCCAGAACAGCTGTCATTTTTAGACCAGCAGTGATTATGCATTGAGTTTTACTCTGAAAGTGTTTACTATAGCATTCAGGAAAAAAAAGGCTAATTACTGTAGTCACTCTCTGTACTATATAGTGTCTGTTTTTCTCTAGCTTCAAAGAAGAGAGAAAAGAAATCTTTCCTACCATGGTTGTTACATAATTTTAGCTGGATTTTTGTGCTCAACTTTTGATAGAGATGTGCAGGAACTCAAATGCCTGCATTCATTAAGCTCTCACTGCTCAGTTCTGTAGCTGCAATCCAGAGCCAAATCCTGACTGCATGCTCAGATATTAATTACATCCTAAAAGGAGTGTTGGATTGGCCCTTCTGCGTGTGACACCCTCATCAGATGACATCTAGGTGCCGTAATTTCCTTAGCTGGAGTAGTCTAATAATGGTTTCTGTACCATGGAAGAAAGTCATTTTAGAAGGGGTGGAGAGAGAAGCAAGAGCTAGTGGAGAGCATAGTACGTGAGCAGCATGACTTCTTAGTGTTACAGGGCAGGAGAGGGCAGCAGGGGCCTAACGTCTCACACGAGTTCATCCACTCGTCCCTTCATGGCTTACTCAGGCTTTGGGGACTTCACTGCTTGCTGCTTTGGTGGAACTTTTCATTTCAGTCCTCAAATGAAAATACACATAAGCAAATATGAGTACTATGTTGGAGCTTCTGGATTTTGCCTAGGGATGGGATCACTGGGGTTATTCATGTCAAGTTTCAGTGAATTTGAAGGAATACCGACCTTTTCCAAGAAAAATTCAGACCTGGTCATTTGAACTTTTAGAGGGAGTAATCTTTTATCATTAACATGAATAATTTCTCAGATTTTCTAGAATGAGATTTATTTTTTCTCAAATGCCTTTCATTGCCATCGCCTTAATATTGCCCAGCTCCTTGGTCCAGCTGCAGGAAGGAGCCAGCTCTCTCCACTGCATTGCTATGGAGTGAAAAACCCTGATCCTCCTCAAAAGGCAAAAATGTGCCTCTTCAGATCATCTGAATGTTTAAGACATATTAGGAAAAATTATTACTTACTATAATAACCAACACTGGAGATTAAACTTTTCATTTAGAGCACTTTGCCACATCACCTATCACTCCAACTTAAAGTAAGCATAATTTGAAAGGAATTATTCACATATACAAGCAGGACTATGTTATACCATTGGTCACTGAGGATTTATTCTTTTTTCTTATCTGTCACAGATTTGTCAAGGACCAGTCAGGGAAATGAGGTATCGTAAGTCTGAAGGGTTTAAAATAGGGAAAAACCTACTAGGTCATCAACTCCTCCCTTCTGCTAGGAGAGATTTGTTACTGACCATGTAGTCTGAAGTGCTTTGTCCACTTCAATTTTTAATGACACTTGCTGTTGTCTAGAAGTTCAGGCAGGAGAAACAACATTTTACAGAAAAAAAACCATCAGTGGACAAAGACTACTAGTATAGGAAATTATATGGAAGTTAGAGGTTTTATGTGAGCTTTCTGAAGTCTCAGAAAGCATCTGTCCAGAAACAGTGAAAAAAGTCTGGGCCAACAGAGGGAAGATGTCCACAGTTCTTGAACATAAACCATTAATGATAGCAGAGCATTGATTTTTTAATAACAATTTTTATGTTATTCTATAAAAATGTATTGGTAGGAAAAAAGTAAGGGATGGAGGGTTGCATTTGAGTGGACAAAGGAGAAAATTAGCTGCCAAGGGTAATAGAATCTGTGCAGTACAACACTATTTCTGTTTCAAGCAGAGGACGGTGTGAGAAAGCAGCACACTGCTTACTGATTCATCTCAAAAAGCATGCTGAATCCTGAAAACCTGCCAGAACTAACAAGATATCATGGGTGAATTCCTGTTCCCAAACAAGTGAGCAAGGATCTTGCCTTTGACTTCCTTGGGGTTAGGATTTCACACAGTAGTTGAAATTTCTGTTGTGCGGTGTGGAGCTGAGGGGTCACTGAGACTTCGACTCATGAATATGCATACACAGTGCTGTACTGGGAAGTGAAATGTGGGCTTCAAAGAAACAGGGAGAAATCAGTCTGGGATGCTTTCTGTACCATCTCCTGACCGGGTCTCATTTCTACTAGGCTGATACTAATCCCAGACATTCCTTATGAATTTGCATTCCAGAGAACAATAACCTACCTGAAAGACTGCATTTTCTCTAATTCCCTTTTAATATCCTGTTCGTGTTCCTGAGTGTGTAAGTAATTGATATGTTATTGTTATGCTTAGACTTCAGGGGTATTTTTGAATGCTATCTTCAAGGAAGTGGTATCAGGGCATCATGCGAATTGTGAAGGAAAGGAATGCCATAGCTGACTACCTCCTGTGACCAATAAAGCTCTGTGCCATGCTCTTTCAGATTTCACTCTGTCATTGATACTGTCAGTTCCAGGCTTCCTGCTGGTCATATTTACTATCCTAGGCTGTGGGGGAGGGGAGGCAAAACTGCCCTCCAAATAGTAGAGATCTTACTCAGTGGGAATCTTGAAGATCAGGCTGAAGACCTTGAGTGAATGAGTGGTATTTGCCTTAGTAGACATGATGCTGCATTTTGTACTGTTTGGAATATCTGCATGTGCTGGAACATCTGTATGTGCCATGGACACTTTTGTAACACTTACAGCAATGATTTTAATTGAGCTCATTCTCATCTGTAGTTTTTAATAATTTAGATCTAATATGAAAGGAATTATAAATATGGCCTCCTAGTCAAATTGTGAAAGATGATCAGTGTATGTGTTCATGAAAACCCCAAATTTTTATAGATTGTCCACACTCAATACTAGAAAATCTTGACTGAAGAAAAATATACTCTTTGGAACAGTAGAAATAGTGTATTTCTGAGTATAAAATGTTTGAAACAATATTGACTCAATCTGATTTTTCTTCATAATTTTCAATAACGATTCTTGTTTTTCACTACTACACTCTCCACATCAAAACATAAAAAAATACTGTCCATTTTTATGTTTCTGGTACCCTGGGAAGAGTTGAACAGAGCATTTTCATATTAGAAAATCCAGAAAATGTGTATCAAAAGACATAGTATCCATCAACAACTGAAGATAATGAATTTTAAAAAAAAGAAGAAATTCTCTGCCAATATTTGTCATTCATGCTAAAATTCTGTTCCTTTTATCCGTTTTTCATTTCTATACCAGAAAAAAATTTAGCAGTTTAAGTAATCCATGAACACTCCCCATCCAAAACATAGCACCACTATAGGGAGATCTCTATTCAAAATACCAATTCTGATATGTAACTTACTTTCCTAATAAATTTTGCGGTGGTATAAAGAAAATTAGACCACATTTTTCACTTCTCCTTCCTCAAGGCAACACAGCTTTTTAGATTTGTGAAGCGGACTCTGAGGAACAGAATGGTCCTGTAATGTAATTCACCACTTGCTCTCTACTGGAAATTTAGGATGGCTTCCTTAAGAGCAGCTTACAGTACAGATATGACCTCGGTCCCTTATGTAGCTGGGCAGTTTTCTACCCTGAAGTCATTAGTAGAATTAGTAGAATAAGAGCTGACTAGATCTTGTTCTCACTGAAGTCTGCTGCTGGGGCTGATAGTTCTGTAAACGTCTGTATTGCAGAAGAAATACTATGGGTGAGTCTGTGTCTGAGGACAGAATGAAAATACAGATAGTAGGATTCAGCTGGCCTTAATTCAAGTCATTGCTCCCAAATGTCCAGTAATGGCCACCTACTGATCCTAGTCCAGCTGGCAGCATGTGCATATAAAAGTCTCTGTGGAGATAAACAGCAATTAAATCACAGAGAGAGAGAGAGAGAGAGACAGAAAGCAATTGCTGTTGAAGAAGCTAATACTGGGAAATACCACAAAACCAAGTTTCTACTGCATGTGTAAGATTATTTCTTATAGGATTCAAGCTGCATGCACCAAAGTAGAAAACACCGATCGCCTAAGCATATTGGGGGGGAATAGAGCTGGATATGATTTACACTGTTCAAGGCCACAATGCCTGTGCTACTGTGATGGAAAGACATATGGTGCTTGCTTGAAGCAAGCTGAATACAAGCAGAGGTCAGTCTTGCACTGGTGAACAGTATCTTGCATGTGGATATACGGTGCTACTGGAATTCAGCAGTGGTTAGCACAGCTTGCTTTTCCATTGTGGACATTGTAGAATTGGGGTTACAAGATGCAACTGTGCTCATCACTGGAGAGGTTACCCTGAAAAACGTATTTGTCTGCAGCAGTGGTGGTATAATTTCTGTTATAGGAGCCTTGTGCCTTTGTTAAGAGTTTTTGTTTCACAAAAAATATGATTCTTTTAGACACTGCATTCTCATGGTATTTAAAGGAAATAGAGTGGGTTAATACCCAGGAAATTCCTTCTTAGAGAATGGAATTTACTATTTTGGATATTTACATTATTTTTTTTTCTATTAAAGTGTCTGTGAAGAAAAAACATCCTGGAGTGAAATGTTATTTGCCTATATAGAGGATTTTTACAGGAATTTTGTTTTCAGGTGCTTTGACTCAGCCAGCCTTTCTGTTGGTTAGCATTTCGATTTTGTTAAAAATCTGAATTTATGTCTCTCTCATGCACTCTCCAAGTTTAACTCGCATAGAGCCCGTAGATGGTAATTTTGTTTCCATCCCCATACAGTAAAAAATAACCTCTTCGCATTAAGATGACTTTGCTTTTTTTGCAAAGATGTGGTACGCAGGTCAAAATCAATATGTATCCAAATCCTTTGTGGCAAGAAAAGATGGATAAAATGCTTTGAGACAAAATTTTAAAAACAAACACTGTAATTAGCTTTTATTTAGTCTTTTTTTTTTTAAGACAATGATTTTCATTTCATATGGAAATGTAGATTTCTTCAGAGTAATTTCATGTTCTTTTTGGTTTAAAGCAACTTTTTTCCTTTGATTACTGAAATATGCAGTTCTCTCTATTTAACACGTAATATCAAATCAACATACTTCCCCCTTCCTTTTTTTGCTGATGACAGTCAGCAGAAATCATGTTCCAAAGTGCCCTGAGAACAAGGACATTGATCTCAAGTGAGACTCTTGTGCCACCTTCCCCTTGTCACTTTCAGCTGTAATTTGTTAAGATACCAGCTCTAAATTATTAAACACTTTATAAGTATAAATAATTCAGCAGTCAACAAATAAAGTGACAGCCCATTAATCAGTTTCTGTTCATGTACATAGGTGGCATGCTGTGGTCTGCGGTGGGGTACGAATTCTGCTGAAGTCCGTGTGCTTTGCAGCAGTGCTGCTTCTTCTCACATCAGGAAAAGGTTTGTGTGCATCTTCTAGGCTTGTCATTTGTTTGCACAAGACCCAACAAGTTCTTGCTAAACTCGAGGGAGGATCAGTGGTGAATTGAGGCTTTTGTTGTATGAGACCACACTGATATGCACTCTTTCCTTCTGGCCCGGGTTTAAATCTTTCAAGGGCCAGCCCAGCTTGGGAACACCAGAAATCAGGTAGTGTGCCTGTAAGTGGGAATACTGCAAACTGACATGATCCAAATGACAGAAGGAACTATGCTATTTCAGGCATCACCTGAACAAGGGAAGCAGTGTGTGAATCAGGCTGAGATTCTTGTATGCTGCCCATAAGGTCAGTAACCATCCCCTCCTCAGGATTTCTGTAAAGTTCTTGTCAAACACAAGCAGCATGTACCAATGAAAGGCTGTTTTCAGAACAGCATATATTCCAAATCCAAAGTATTATTAGGGTTTTTCAGTACAAAGGTGGCCTATTTCATACTCCTGAAACTCTACCAGGAAGCCATCAATGGATGTAAATGTGGCACAGATGTCCCTGGACATTTTTATCCCAATATGTCACAAAAATCTAGGTAAACCTGTGTATGTGGATTATGCACTGTGCTTAGATGTGATGTTATTTTGGGGGGAAAAAAAAAAGAAAAGAAAAATTCTCTGGAAAGTCTTTTAAAAAATGCTGCATGAATTTTTGTGTTTTTAAATCACTGTTTGACAAACATAAATGTAGAGTGAACGCCTTTAAGTCTTCATTTTCAACACCGCAGGTGTTGAAAATTCGGATTGGCAGTAAAAAGTTTCCTCAGGAAGAACGGGAAAATGGTTGTTTAACAGCTTTCCATTCTCATCTTGCATAGAAAGCCTGGGAAATTCTTGTTGTAATGGAGAGACTACAAAGAGGCAACTGAAATGATCCTAAGTCAAGGATCAATCCATCACACATAGGAAAAGATTATGTATGTGTCAATCTCTCTTGCTTTTTGATGCAGAACAAATGGATGTTACCCTTTGTAAATGGTTTATATGAATGCCAGTGCAGCGTTTTAATAGAACAGGCCAAGGACAGGGAGACCTCAGACTTCAGCACAGTCAGGGTTTCTTGCTGGATAAAGCACTAGACTGGAACTCGCAAGACCTAAGTTCTGCTCTCACCAAGCTGTTAGATGACCTTGAGCAAGTCACTTCACCCCTGCACAGCACCCATATAAAACTGTGATAATGATATTGACCTCTTTTGTTACAAAAGTGTGAGGTCTAGTGTTTAAAAGTCCTGCTTAAGAGCAAGTGGTGGTGTCACCCTGTGCGTAGTTGGAACTTGGATGAGACAATTTTTGGACCACATACATGCAAGTGAAGAGATTCTAAATTACGCTGGTGATTTAATTTGCATAAGTGCTTGAAAAGAGAAAAGTGAGCACCTGTGACGAAGCTGGTCTGAATAATATATAGTAAGTAGGTGCAATGGCAGTAACAAGAAAATGATGTGGTTCAGAAACTGAATATGAGAAATGACAAGTAAAATGGCAAAGGAAAATTTTCACTAAAAGGAATGTGATTCTATGGTGAAGCTGAGTAAATTATACAGGTTTTTTAAAAAATAAAATAATTTGGATTTTTTTTTTTAGAGTGGGATCATATTAAATCTGTGAAGTACTCGCATGTAAATAAAGATTAGGCTCAGATCTTTCCTGCAGTAGAATGGATGCAGAAATCCGTTGTCTGGTGGAGAACTTACTGGGACATGGGAGTGTTTATTGCAAAGTCAGAGCATCACAGAGCTAACTGAGGGTGAGGGAAACATATATGAGATATTACTTTTCTGACTATTAAAAGATAGTCTCTGGTCAAGGGATCAGGTTTCTGGATAATGAGTGCTTTTAAGGTCTGCAAGGTTAAGATGATGTGGCATCAGCTGTATATAAAATGCTAGAGCTGCCACTTGAAGCAGAGCTCAAGGTGAAAGTTAAAACTGTCATGGAACAAGGTGGCTGAAAAAAGTTGCAAGGCCAATTGACTGGATCAGCAGTATGGTGGCAGTTAGAAAGACAGGCAAACTGATGATCTGCATCAATCCAAAGGACCTCAATAGCATACTAAAGTGCTTATACTGTTCCCTGCCAACAGTCACTGAAATATTGCCAAATCAAGCGAACACAATAGTCTTTTCAGTCATGGATGCCAGAGATGGCTTCTGGCAAGCAAAACTGGATGCAGCAAACAGTTACTTGACAACTTTCTGGACCCTGTTTGGGTGCTATCAGTGGCTGACAATGCCATACAGAACAGAAATTGCTTGAGGGGCTACCAGCAGAGATTGCACACAGCCCCTGAGGGTTGTCTGCTGCAGATATCAGTGCAGATGACATTGTTTATACTCATGTGGGAGGGCAAGGATTGAGCTATGGCCAACCATGATCATAAATTTTCTCTGGTAGAGACAGGAGACAGCAAGAAAGAACAGTCGTGAGCAAGCATAGGAATAGCTGTACCAGCTCAAAACAAAGCTCTCTAACCCCTCTTTCTAGTAGAGGCTGGTGGAGGAAGTCAAGAAGTACAAAAGCATGTCAAGTGCCCAGTGATAACCCCACAAATTTCTTCTACAGAGAAATTTGAGGAGCCAGAGATGACTGTAGAGTAATACATATCCTTGCATATTATCACTGCCATCTGCAGGACCATCAGTAGCTTCTGAGTGGCATTATTTCTCCCTTCCCTTCCCTTCCCTTCCCTTCCCTTCC
>VWZT01013650.1:1048698-1086203 GCA_013397055.1 Pachycephala philippinensis | reverse complement strand
GATAACTGGCTGAGCCTTAGAAGCTCTTAAAAGCCTCCAGCAGTGTAAGCCTCACGGACTGCAATCCACTTGGGGGAAGTGGAAAAGCCGGCCGGCGCGTAATCCCTGGGCTGGGAGTGTGCCCAGGAGAGCCGTGAGTAGCCTACGCATGTAAGTCCAGGATTAGACTGCTTTATGGGTGAGCCATTTGTAGCTCTAGCCCACGCGTGATTACTGCAAATGGTGCTGCATATTTATACCGCAAACTGTGTTTGCCCATTGTGTCCTTCAACAACAATGAGCATCAGATTGAGTCTAGTCAGTATATTGGGCCTTCCATTCCTCTCAAAAGGGAGTCACCTACTTTTTTTCAGGGTTTTTTTCAGGTATTTACTACTTTACCTTCTTTTTCTTAATTGAGGAGGTTGTGATGTGGGACATAGGTGTGGCAGAGTGAGGCTCCAGCTCAATCTCTTCCTCAGAGCCCTAATATTTCTTAGTCTTGCTGCTTCATCTCTCAGCTCCACCACTAGGCCCACACAGGATTATAGAGATGTTTGCAATCATCTTGCCATGTGTGGTAAATTGCTGGGTTTATACTAGGGTTGCACAAGGCATATTAAGAATACTCGTACCAATGTGGTTTTGCTCACATCCCGTTACTGCAATTTTGTGAACTTCTGTCAGTCATAATACAGTTTTCTGTTCACCCTTAAAAGCAATGTCTGCATGTAAGAGCAACTCTGTATCTAATATCTCACTCTCTTTCTGCCTCCTTATAATCAACACATCCATATATATCTAGGTTTAAATAAAGTGAGGTATTAAGCAGATAAAACAGAGACTCACAGAGGATGAGCTGGCCTAATACCGTTTCTTTTAACTAGCCATAAAATTTTGATAAAGGGTATGCTCAGGGGAGGTGTACAACGGGAATATTTCTCCTAAATAGTGAGAAGAAATTTAGACCATGTTAAATAAACCTTTTGAAAGGTGAGTGGGAGTACTATAGCATAATATATGTTGCCCATAAGTAGAAGGTTGTACAATGGTTGTGTGATGGTGGTATCTGTATAGAATTAGATTTTTTTTTTTTGATAGACTGATAGATAATTGATAGATAGTTTGGTAGGTAGATAGATAACAGAGAATGGAAGCTAAAGCAGATTTCCAAGCATTTAAACTCTGCTGCTATTTAACAGCACAATCGATAGTTCTGAAAAGGGAAAGACATTTGCAATACTAATTGCAATTCACAAGTGGGGGTGTACTGAGTGGGTGGAAGAGTTAGTTGTTTGCTTGCCGAGGGACATTGCAGAGCTGCTGAAGTTCTGATACTAGTAATTCTTTTTGTAAAACAATTATCTGGCTGACTAGAGCACAGGAATAATTTCTAAATCAAAGAAATCAATGAGGGTGGCACTTCCTCAGGTAGTGATTTTGTGGCAGGTTGTTCTAGTTGTCTCAGTGCTCCCACTGAGATGGAGAGCTTCCAGACATGGAGCTTGTGGCATCAATAGCTTTTGCTAGCTCTTAGTGGTCTTCAAGGCTTGTCTCGTCGCCCAAAATTTTGTCAAATATGTGTTGTCTTTTCCTATTTTATAGTATCTACTTTTTTATTTTTGAAAAATAATGGATATTTTTACCTTTGGCGTGACCTGAACCTACCACCCTTGTTTAATCTTATTTAACCAGAGTAATGCTCTACTCTGTGCATACAGGTGTGTTGGCTCCAGTTGAAGCACTTGCAGAATAAAGTACACACCACTGTGACAGAGGATGACAAAACTGAGGTCTTTACTTCTCTCTCCCTCCTTAAGCCAGGGTGAATGTTCCCTGGACTCCACAGACTGACTCCACGCCATGAGGACATATGTTTGTGTTATAGAACACAGTGCAGAATCATTTCAGGGAAGAAGAGGAAGAAAAAAAAATAATAATTTTGATGTCAAGTCTTGTTAATGTCGACCTTCAAAAGTGTCCGTGATCTCTAAGCATGTGGGAGGAAGGAATAGCAAAGGCACCCATCCCCTGGCCCTCTGTAGTTTGCTGCTGGCCTCCCAGTGACCCCCAGGCTGTCCAGATACAAGCTGGGGCTGGATGTGGTGTTGAGGGAACATTACCATGTGCAGTCAGATGCAATTCGTAATTGGTTCTAGGTGAGAATTTCTGCTTTACACGGGCTAAAATGTACATGTCTGTGGCATACAGTTTTAAATACCTGAAATAAGAATTTTAAAAGATCAAATAGTAATACATATGGATTCTTTCTGATTATTTTTCCCCTGACAGCTGATATAAGAGTGGCTACTGTTGGTTATATATGCTCTAATCATTAAGAAATGGAGGTACAAAATTTCCTTTCTAAACCAATTTGGAATTAGAGCAAATTTTTTTATTTCCTAAAATGAATCATTTTTTTTCTGGAAAAAAGTCCTGAAATTTCTTATTAACTTCTGCTGAATTCAACAAATAATTACTGGAAAAGAGAGGACCTTGAAAGGTTATAGATTTTCCATTTCAATATAGTGTTCTGAAGCTATTTTATCACATTCAACTTTACAAACCAGTTAAAAAAAGCCATAAAAGACATGCAATAATTAATCTCAACGCATTTTAATAATCTCCAGGTTTTCCCTGAAAAATCTTATCACCTCTTTAGTCAAAGTAAAATGTATTTATTACCTTCAGCAGTATGTGAACATGATTACTCTGAAGTTCCTAATGTGTCTATTACTATAATCTTAAATGTCTGCATTGCCTTAGACCACCACTCAGCATAGTCCTTGTCCGTAATATCAGAGTAAAGCTGGAAAAGTGTGGCTGATTCTAGTGGGGTTAGTTAGAATATGTCTAGGAGTGGCTGCTAGCCCAACCCAGCCAAAGACTGATAGCAGAAAACCTGGAGGCTGCTGAAGAAGCAAGGAACGGTGACTTAGGTTCACTGTGTGATAGTACAGACAGGTGAATGGTGGGAACAGAGTCCTGCTCTGTTTCCCTTTCAGGTTTCAAGAATCTTGCTGCTAATACTTGTTTGTGTTGCAGTATCATTCAGTCTCCCTCAGGAGGACTGAGACCTGGTTGTTCTGGCCATGAACTGAGGGTGGCAAGAAGAGGGGCCAGGCAAAGGGAACCACAGGGACAATCTAGCACAGGAGTGGTTCAGGATCTGTGCTCCAAATAGCCTCTTGTCCTGCAGGCTCTAGGTACAGCAGCTAGATTGCAGCTGTGGTTTTAAAAAATAGGACTTTCTCTTGGAAATATATGGAACAGAGGAATTTTGAAAGCACTGGTCCTGCATACTGATCTGCAGTTTGTAGATCATAGAATCATTGAATGGTTTGGGTTGGAGGGGACTTTAAAGATCATCTGCTTCCAACCCCTCTGCTATGGGCAGGGACACCTTCCTCTAGTCCAGGTTGCCTGGTTCAACCTGGCCTTGAACACTTCCAGGGATGGGGCATCCACCACTGCTCTGGGTAACTTGTTCCAGTGCCTCACCACCTTCACAGTAAAGAATTTCTTCCTAATTTGTAACCTAAACCTCTTTCATCTTAAAGCCATTCCCCTGTATGCTATCACTGCATGCCCTTGTGAAAGGTTCCTCTCCCCCTTTCCTGGAGGCCCCTTCAGGTACTGGAAGACTGCTGCAAGGTCTGCTGGAGCCTTCTTCAGGATGAACAACCCCAGCTCTCAGCTTATCTTCATAGGAGAGGTTCTCCAACCCTCTGATCATCTTCATGGCCTCCTCTGGACTCTCTCTAACAGTCCACATCCCTATGCTGGGGATTCCAGAGATGGATTCAGTACTCCAGGTGGGGTCTCATGGGAATGGAGTAAGAGGGGGAGAATTACTTCCCTTGGCCACATTCCTTAGAGATTTCCTAGTTTGGTTTGTAACAAGATAAATGAACCACTTAATGAACTATCAGTGGATCATTACGTCCTGTGTAAATATTGAAAAAGTCAACAAATAAATACAGTGGACACCAGTTTAAAAAAATCAACATTGATGAAGTGCAATAGGACTGAAGCACAGTAAGATCCCTCTTAGAGGAAATGCTCCAAATGAGCTCTAATAAGGTGTGTCTTACATGTGAATGTGAGATTCCTTTAAAAGGCTCAGCAGTGAGGGCTCGTCTGTTTCCTCGAGATCCAGTTGAAGGGGAGGCAGCTTGGGGTGAGGGAAGCGTGCCCGGATTGGGAGCACTGGGCTGTGCCACTGGTCTGGGAAGGCCTGCTCAGATCAGAGGGCCAGGTGGCTGCTTTCATGTGATACAGAGCTCAAGTTAATGAGCCGACAAGACTTGTAGCTTCAGCAGGGCACAGATGTGGTACTCCTGCTCCTGGACATGAATTGTCTGGAGTGGAGTGCTTGAACACCAAATGAACTCTCTGAGTGAAACCCCCTGGGCACAAAATTGTATTTTCCAATGAAAGTTTATTTTCTCTGAAATTTTCCAATCAATTATTCAACTCTCCTGCTAGTTAAGCATGTAAAAATGTTTCTATGACTTGCCAGTCACCTCAGGCTGAGGTTTGGCATACTTTCCCTATTTGCACTTCATCATTACTTCATTGTTTCTAACATTCTTTGGAAGTTATCGTTCATACAAATTGAAAGATCAGTGGAACTCATTGCAAGATTATAAAGTTAATCTGCACACCTGTACAGAGATTCTTCTTTCTAAAATCTCTTGAGTATTTCTTGTGACTTTCACAGGCATCCAGGCATTATGAAGGGTATGACCAATTCTCTTCCTGCCTAACCCTACAGGCCAGTAATTCCCCTCAACTTTCCTTGGGTGTACATCTAATTTTAAACAAAGCAAACTCACCCTTTCCATAGTCAAATATTAAAATTTGGTTTAAACAACATTAGGGCTGTGATATAAAATCTAGGCAGTGTTAAAAGAAGATTGATGCTTTCTCCTTTAATCACATGGGTTTGTGTCTTGGCACATGCTTGGCATGTTCATTTTCAGATTAATTGTGGTAGGATTTACAATTTCTTGAAATTCAGTGCTTCATCTTTCATCTTTAGCAAACCTCATTAACTGTTCAATCACAGAGCTGCTCACTAGGGTAGCAGTCTTGTGACAATACCAAAAATAGTATTGGTATAGTGTAGCAAACACATGTACATCAGGTGGAATAACATGGCAAAGTGATTTTGAGGAGAATAGCACATGCCAGTCTTTACTTATGGCTGCTTTCTGTTAGAAGCTGGAAGGAATTTGGTAAGACAGGTTCAAAATCATATATAAATATAAAAAATAAATGAAAAATATAAGAAACTTTCATTGAGATTTGAACCTTGGAGAACTAAAGCATACAGCAATACTTTTAATATTTGGATATTAGAAAGAGAAGTAAAACTTCTATTTCATTCAAATAAATATGTCAGATTTTTAAGAGCTAAACCATTACATTAAAACAATAACAATTTCTAAACTAGCTCAGGTTTAACTTGAAAAAACCTGGAAGTATCTTGAGGGTGGGAATCAGAAGAGAAATCTGGTTTTTGTCAGCAGAGTGACAGCAGATTCTTTTATGACTTTAGAAATGAAGAAACTAAAAATGTGTTGCATTATGTTGCAAAAGAAGAAGCAAACTCAAAGTCCTCTGGCATAACTTTATTTTGTAGTCCCTGGTTAGGAGGCATAGCTATAATTTAAAAATGAAAAATACTAAATGTTCTTCATGTGCTCATCCTTTTTTTTTTCCTAATATATTGAAAAAAATTCTTAGCACAATCAAAACTATGCGAAGGATAATAATATTTTTGGGTTTGGAGTGGGGGTATTTTGGGCAGTGGTTAACATAACAGAGTTGTAATCAGAGAGTTCAAATGTTGCATATAATGCCTAACAGTAGGAACTGGCCCTGACAACCAGCATTTGAGGCTATGTTCTTTCACCCTATAAAGATCGTATCCCTGGGGAGAGGCTGTGAGACGTCCTCCCCAAGCAGCAGAACTACAAAGTGTGGCTGGGTGTGCCAGAGATGCTGTATTCAGCCTAAGGTCTTTCAGGCTGCCTCAAGCCACAAGTCCCTCTGATTGATTTGGTTTGCTCAGATTGTCTTTCCCCACACTTGTCTCACTGTGTTTCTCCCTTAATGCCTCCTCCTGCATTTTGGCCTCTGTTCTGCACAGACTTCCGTGTGGTTGCAGTGCAGGGACAGACTCTCTAATGGCTCCAAATGTGCCACACAGAGCTCATGGCAGCCTGGGGCACTTTGATCTACTTCTGGCATCTGACATTTGCGTACCCAGCTCGAGAACTGGTGATCAGGCTATTGAACCCGCTCAGTTCTGTGCCAGCACGTCTCTATTCCACTTTTCCTGACTCACAAATCAAATATTTCATTCTTCAGCACCACGAGAGGCTCCCTCAGCAACTGACGTATTTGACAGCCACACTGCACTTCAAAGAACTTCACAGGGTTGTTAGCAGTAGCAGGGATTTTCACAAAGTTGTATTTTTAGCACAAAGTCTGAAAGAATGACTTGACATATAGTACAGTGATCATAACCTTACTCTAAGCACAATAGGCTGCTTAATTTATAACTTCTTTTGGAAATAAAAATTCAACATCTAATACTTAGCAACGTCAAATCTTCTGTATAAGAAACCCAGAAGTGCAGAAATGCTGTGTGAGCATTTATTAAAAGTAGCTCTGATTGCGTTTTTCATTCCACAGTACAACTGATGACCTAGTTTTCCCTATATTGTTTATTTCGTGGATTTTTAGCTGCTAACATTACTGTCAAAGATACACAGTTATGAGAATACATTAGCAGACTGATTTAAGCTAAATATTTTCTGTAATATTTGGACCAAAGGAAAAGAATTCTGTTCTGGAACATTCATTATCTGCAATAAATTCCAGAGAACAATGGCGATATATTAAATCTCCCTGTCTGTTGAGTGCCCATGTGTCTTCTTTTTGACTCATCCAGGCATGTGGCCAATGCTGAGTATTTCTAAAGGGAAAAATTATCTTTTAAAAATACAACAATATAGCAAAGTCAGTGAATTGGCAAAAGTTGTTCCACCTTCTCTCAGTTGTCTCTCTTCTCCTTCTGGCTTTCCCCATTTTATTCTTTTAATTTGCCTATTTCTTCCACATGGTATCATCCATCCCTTCTAGCTACTTAATTCAATGAGGAATGGGAAACGGAAGCAAGTAGAACTTGAGCTTGCCATTATCCTAACGTATTGGTTTGCATGGTATTGTGTACAGACATCTTATCATCTTTTTGTTTCTTGTTCTTTTTTTGAAGCATTTTCTTGTGTAGATGTGCCTGACCCACTGTGTTACCCTGAAGATGGGAATTGACTCCATGTGATCAATCTGTTACCTCTTTTGGCCTTCTCTAGGCTGATGTTCACAGCTCTGCTGTACCTTGTGCGAACTCACTGCAAATTTACTCAGCTAATACCACCAGAAATGCTTGTCTAGACACTTGGCAAATGTTTGTGGTGTACATTCAGACTCATCTGAGTGTGAGCTGTGTGTGTGTGTGTGTGTTGTGGACCAAATTTTTCAGGCTACTGTTTACTTGGTGGTTCTCAATTGAAACCCACACCGCTGTGAATTGTTGTGGATGCACTGACTCTGCTCTGTGCATGTCCTTGGTGCAGAGGCTGTGCTGCTGCCCCACCTCTGCTTCCTGCACCATCACAGATCAGAGTGTGCCTCTGGGTCTCTAAAACAGGCAGTGAGTTGGGTTTTGTTGATTAACACAGGTTAACTGAAATAAGACTACTGAAAATTCAAAGGCTGCACTAGACAATTCAGAGAGAGAAGCATTTTTCAGTGTGGATATTCCTGGGGTCTTGCTGAATGAGTGTTAAAACATTTTCTTTTCTCTTATGTCATGTGTACTTGTCAACACTACTCCCTGCTCTAGAAGGGGGTATGTAAATGACACATCCTCTATCATATTGCCTTAAATTTAGTTTTTCTGCAGTACTATGAATGTGAAAAATTAATTTCAGGAATACTAATTTGTTCATTTCAGTTCCCACACTTAATGGATTTAGTGTTTCTTCCTTTCTTTCTTTTTTTTTTCTTTTGTTTTTAAACATTAGTAGGTGTGCTGAGTCTTTTATCTGTTTTTCTGGTTTATCCTAGAGACCTGGAAACACATTTCTAAAAGTCGAATAGAAGTATGTCAATACTGTATAAGGCTTTCTGTGGATTTATCCACCATGTTTTAAGTTAAACTGGGGGATTTTTTTGTGTTGCATATTCTTTCATTATGTGAGTTTGTCTGCAGGACAGAAAACACCAAAAGAAAGGTTTTTATTCAAGGAAGTATTTTCTCCTTTCCTTTTGCAAAGGATATGAAACAATGAAAAACCACAAATAGCAAAACCTGTTAATATGAAGAATATAGTCTCTCTAAAATCTATGTAGCATTTTCTTGCATCTAAATTCATATTCTATGAATCTTTGATGTGACATAAAATTGTAACTGCTGAGGTGGGGAGCGGGACAGGAAGTCACAGAGAGCAGCAGCTTTCTGTTATCTTTCCTCATTTCTATCCTAATGCTTATAGAGGAAAACCTCTTTTAGGATTCTTTTATTTCTGTTTTTTCTAACTACATTTAAATTTATTAGACCCTTAGGTTAATCACACAACAAAGATTTAAAATGAAACAGACCCTGTAAGTGAGCAGTGGTACATGTTGCAGGTGTGTAGGCATGAGAGAGCATTTTCCTTTCCTCACCTGCCTGACCCTAACCCTTCTGCAGCCTCCTCAGCCTCTCCTTGGCTCCTTCCTACTAGATGTGTTTCCCTGCCTACACCTATGCTATTTTGTGGTGGTTATCTCAGGCTGTCGAGAGTGGAGACCTTATTTTCCAGTCCTGTCCCCTTTAAAAAGATCTGGGTTAATGGAGTTACAGATTGCACGTTGAAAGAATGGTACTGACACAACCACCCAGTGGGAACCCAGATAACTACTGGATGTAAGTTTTTCTTTCATCTAGCCCATTCTTACAAGCCTTAAACCTATTTTGTTATGTTATTTGCATCTCCCCATTAAAGTAGACATTTTCATCTCAACGTCAGTCTTCTTAGTATGCATGTTTTTAAAGACCATGCTTGTTTTTATATTGAATCAGGAGGCCCAGTGACTCTGCTCGTGCTCTGCACTGCCCTAATAGAGACTGTAGTAAGAAACACAGCATCTCTGTCTGAGTTTGGACGGGCAGTTATGTTAGCAGGGTAAAAAGATTCCTCTGCTGCTGAATGCTGCTCACTGAAGGCAGGCTGTAAGTCTGTAATGTGGTTGTTTTGCCATTTTCCCCAGCCACTGAGGCAGACAGTCAAGCAGTGGCTTTAGTTCATAGATTTGATTTATCAGTTAGGCCAGGAGGATTTATTTTCAGTTCACAAAGTGAATCCAATCTATCAGCATAGGGGGTGGTAGGGAGCATGTTCGGGTGGTGAAAACTGATTGATGTGGTGTGGTTTTGGCTCCTCAGCATGCCCATGCTTGAGAGGGCAGTGCAGATACCAGGACGAGATCAGCTAATGTCTGGAGCATCTTATTAGCCTGGCCCACGTACTATCCCATCTTGATCCAAGCTCTCCAAAAGGCCTCTGAAATCAGAAGAACCTCATTATTGTGAGACTATGCAACCATGCAAAGCCCACCAGACTTGGGTCTATGCCATTGGAGCATGGGACCAGCTTAGAGCACTCTGCCTTGCTGACAGAGCAACTGCAGGTTGAGATATCCACCCCTGCAGTGATTTTGAGTTCATCCTTTATTCATAATGTGGCACTGCAGCTGAGGGATGCTGGTATAAATGTTACTGCTCTTGATGCCAAAAGACCTCTGAGTTGTTGTGCTTGTAGCTGGGAGAATAAATACGTCTGAATCTTTTTAAAATTATATACAGGTGTATTTGGTGAGCTGGAATTTGGATTCTGTAGGTGAGAGATTAAAACTAATACATTGCTGCTTCAAGGTGGGCTTTTTTTAGCTGCAGCACAGTTCCTCACTAGTGAAGGAATGTGGATTATGGGCTTTGATGGAGAAAGAGTTTTGTGCAATCTTTGAGCATCTGTCTCTAAATATGACATTTTAACTTCAAATCTGTGGTTGAGAAACAATGAAAATTTACTAAGCAAAACAGAGCAAGCAGAAATCTCCACCTTTAAACCAAATGGCCAAATTGAACCAGCTGAGCTAGTAACCTTTCTGTTCTCCAGCTTTTGCCAGGTAGTATAAGAAACTGCCTAAATTTAAAATCAACAAAAAAAAAAATCTTAGGTTATCGTAATGTAGGGGAACATTCTTTTTCATGATGAAGGTCATAACTTTGCATCTTGACTGAATAATAATGAATCAAGTAAAGAGTATTAACTAAAAACTAAGTCTAAGTTTTAATTAAATCCACAGCAGTTGCTATTTTTCAATGTACATGGGAAGAGGCAGGGTATGATATATTTCCTTGATTGAAGAATTTTCAAGTTTCAGCTGGACAGCACTTTAATTAACTTCATCTTCTTCCTTTTCTCAGCTGAGGTCTCATTCCATTATGATTCTGAATCAGTCTTAAATGTAACATTTTGGAAAAGACAGCTTTCTCACTGTGTGAATGCTAAACGTGTTTTTTCTTCAGTAGGCTGAAAACCTTCAAACTTGATATTCTTAAGGTTGTGGTGGCAAATGTGGGGATGTGGAAAATGCAGAGTGAATGTGGAGAAGTGATGTGGGGAAGCCAGAGTGAAGATGACGGGTGTGGGAAGTGTGTCCCATAGAAGGCTGGAGTGCAGCACATGCTTTTAATGGAGCTACTTCTGTTTCTGCTGTTTGCCAGCTGTAGTGTGGCACTGGGGATCTGCTCAGTAGAATGATAACACTTGCACAACAAACTGTTTGTCCCTGGCTGGTTGAAAAACCGAGAGCAGCAGTATCATTGCTGAACAAGAGCCCAGAGTCTCCTCCTTGTCATCCTCGCACACTGAGCTAATTGCCAACAGCTGAAAGATGGCATCTATTTCACAGGTTAAAGTTGAAAGAATTTGTAGCAAGTACCTGAGAGCCCAGGTCAAGGTTTTCCTCAAGTCTGATAGAGGATGTGGATAAATCTTCATGAGGGCTTTGCACAACTCAGGCAAAAGGTTGGAGGAAGGGACTTGTCACTAGTGGCAGCCAACACCAATCCTTCCTTCCCTGACAGTCACTGGAAATGTATTTTGTAGCACATTTCAGTGGGTAAAATATGACAGGTGCTATGCATATAGTAACAATAATTTATCTTTTCTAACAGTTTAGATTTCAAGAGAATGATACCAGCCAAATGGGGTTGGCCTTTGTAAACTGATCTGTTGGGAAGGCTCCATTGGAAAGACAAGTGCAATGCGTGGGTATCCACACCATGTTTTAGAGCTGTGACTTTATTTCTACTTGGAAATGGCAGAATAAAGACAGACAGGTGTCAGCAGACTAATAACATCTAAACCAGTCAGTTGTCTGTGAGTTTGGCACATCAGAGAAGTCATGCCACACCATGTCACGTGTAATGTTAGGGAACATGATGTTTCAATTATTAAATCAAGGTTGAAACTTAGAGATTATATTTTTTTCCTCTGGATTTTGGTTTAGTGAGTTTCCCTTTTCTTCCCCTTGTCAGTATTATAGATAGGATAGCTTGGGTCTCAGTGTATTTTATGAAAACTTCTGTTGAGTCTTCCAATTAACTAATTTATTTGGATTATTACAGTTAGAGTCAGTGAGATCTCAGAGGCAATACTACTGCCAATTTATTTCTTTTTATTTCTTTTTGTTAGTGCTGCTTGTAGTTTTACCTCTAGGACAGAAGAAGGGGAAGCTTTGAGTGGAGGTGTAGTTGTTTCGCTCCCTCTCTCTTCCTTGCTGAGGCAAAGTATGGCAGTGCTGCAGTGCAGTGGTACTCGAGCTGGCATTAAAATAATTATGTTGGGCACTGGAAGCATGCTGGCTACAGCAGGGTGGAGTCAAGTGCATTGTGATTTTCCCTGCCAAAAGGCTTAGCAACTTGGGCACCAATGAACTAGTAACAATAGACAGCAGTGTCTGGGTAGGATTTTATGGGGATGTTGTGGTTTAACCCCAGCTGGCAACTCAGTCCCACACAGCTGCTCACTTACTCCCCACCCTGCCTCAAGTGGGATGGGAAAGAGCATCGGGGGGAAAAAGTAAAACTTACGTGTTGAGATAAGAACAATTTCATAATTGAAGTAAAATATAACAATAATAGTAGTAAAAAGAATAGGGGGAGAGAGAGATCAAACCTAAAAGAGATGAATAAAACACGGTTACTCACCATCCACTGACTGGTACCAGCCCATCCCTGAGCTGCAATCAGCTCCTTTCTGGGTAACTGCCCCAGTTCATAGAGGGGGCACAATGTCCTATGATATGGAATGTCCATTGGGTCAGTTTGGGTCAGCTGCCCTATAAACACTACTTAGCAACAACCAAAACATCAGTGTGCTATCGATGTTATTGTCGTACTGAATTTAAAACAGCACTGTACCAGCTACTAGGAAGAAAATGAACTCTGTCCTAGGAAACAGGACAGGGGCAGTTTATCATTCTGAATTTTTTCATGTTCCGTACATTGCTACCTCTCTTGCTTCTGTAACCTTTTATCTCTCTTTTCTAACTTCAAAGCTATTTCTCAAACAAAGGGTCTGTGCAAGAATTCTCATGGTAGACAAAGCCAACACCTTACACAGAAAATACAAATCGAGTTGAATAAGATAGGATGGATTGTGGTGATCAGGTGCAGAGCTCAAGCAACAGCAACTCAGCCGTTGCCTTTTGTTCCTCTCCCCTCCATTTCCCGTGCCTGTTCCCCCATTTATCTTGATCACCTCCCTTTCTCTCTCAGTGTCTACCCAAATAATTTTGTACCCTGGTTACCTTTTCTTCACAAGTCTCTTTTGCTACTTCTGTATCCGAACTTGGTGTTTCTGGTAGGGTTACCTAGCCAATTTAGCAGTCCCTGGGACTTAGCAAGGCTTGGCTCTTTAAAATGTCTTTTGTTCTCCCCTCCATTATATGTGAGATTCCATAGAATCATGGAATCATTGAGGTTGGAAATGACTATCAAGTCTGACCATTACCCTAACACTGCCAAGTCCACTACTAAACCATGTCCCTAAGTGTCACATCCACACTATTAAATATTTTAAATACCTTCCCTGGGCCACTTGTTCCAATGCTTAGTAACTCTTTCAGTGAAGAAAGTTTTCCTAGTAGCCAATCTAAACCTCCCACTTTGGCAATCTTCACATCACTCCCTCCTAACCATCTGTGAAATTTGGTCAGCCTTCATGGTATCATCTGTAACACTTGCTGACTTCTTGCTCTGTTTTCTGCCTTGTCCAGTATTTTCTCATGGTTATTGCACTGAACTGAACCTTACGGTTCAACCTTCTGCCAAGTGTACCTTCACATGCTGGAAGGGAGGACTCACAGCATGGTCACACAAATGATGACTGAGGAAATTTTGTAAGAGAGAGGAGAAGACAGGAAGAGTCAGAGACCCTCGTTGAACAGGAAGACATGGCAGGTTGATCCATAGAAAAGGCAATCCACAGGAAGGTTGGTCCAGAAGCATGCATACAGGGACAAGGAAAAGATCAGCTGCTGGAGGAAGGAGAACTGTGGAGGGCATCAACTGCTTTGAAGTGCAGTGAGAATTAGCACAGTTGGGAAATGGGGTGGCAGGAGAGGAGAGAAGAACCACTAAACTGGCAGATACAACTCCTACAGTCAGGAGGGACTGCTGACCTGCACCAGGGGAGGTTTAGACTGGACATCAGGAAACACTTCTTTGCCAAGAGGGTGGTCAAACACTGGAACAGGCTTACTGGAGAGGTGCTGGATGTCCCCAGCCTGTCACCATTTAAGAGTCATTTAGAGAATACCTTTAACAACATATTTTACCTTTTGGTCAGCCCTGAAGTAGTCAGCCAGTTGAATGAGATGTTCCTTGTAGGTCCCTTACAAATGACACAGTCAGTTCTACATATGTTAAGACTGGATATAAAGGATATTTCTAATCAAGAGAGGGGTGAGTGTCTGAAATGTGCTCCCCAATAGTGTTTTGACCACAGCAATCCTCAATACCAACTAATGAAGTTTACAAGGCAGCTTGATCAAGTGTCAGTGAATGTGTTTGCAAGTCTGTGTTAAATTTGTGATGGTGCCTGTGATTTGATACCTAATGCTGGTGCCAAAACAGAGCATAAGGATTCAACAATAAAAACTTGTAAAAGGACTATGTTTCCTTCATAGATTTTTAATAATAGCAAATATAGACAGAAAATAAAATGTATAGTTTCATTCCAAGCTCCTGTTTTCTGTGATTTTCATAACATTTTTTCTTTTTTATTAATAGTAGTATTAATATTGAGGGTTTGAAGTATAGAAAGAAAGAAAAATTTTGCTGTTAGTTTGAAGTTTCAACCTAGTTTTACTGTTTACAAATAAAGATGAAACTTTTTTAAAGTTCTGGCAAGAAGGAACAGTAAGAGAAAACAACTTCGTCTTTTCCCTCACTGCCACTTCTGTTTCCTCAAATAGCCTGCTGTGCTTGCCTGAGGAACTGGAGACCTTGCCATAAATTTTAATTCCTACAGAAAGGAGGCCTGACCACAGTTTTCTAGAACTAAACACTTGTCTCAAGCCATTTTCACATTTTTATGATTTTGCTTTCTCCAGAAATTGCGTTCAGTGTCAGAGAAATGTGTTTAGTAAACGATGTTCTTTTAGGCAGTGGAAGAAGAATTGGTAATTTAATTAAAAATATAAAAAAAGACAGGAAACTGTGGATAAAATCATTATTTGCAGGATAGCATACAATACCTAGAAAATTTAAAACTACCTTTTTTTAAAACTGAGAACTTAGACCTGGGTGAAGTGAAAGACATTTGTATTTAGTCCCAGCTCAAGGTGTGGAAGAGAACAGAGTCCTGAAAAACATAAAGCATCTAAAAAACTTTATTAGTATTAAAAAAACCCTCCTAAACACATCTGAGTTTTAAATTTTTTCTTTGTTCTTAGCATGAAAAATGATGTGAGAGAAGTATGAAAAATGGAAATGCAGCAATTTAAGACTCCTGTTAAACAGTTTGATTAAAAATTTGAAGATAAGATTTAGAATCTTGGCATTTAAATAATCAGCTCCTTCTGGTATCCTTTGCAGAAGGAAGTTCTGGATGTGGGTATAAAATGAGGATAAAATATGATATTAATTTGCACTGAAGTAGCAAATATTCTACAGAAGTCTCAGGTCATTAATCTATCTTCCAGCTAAGGGAACTACATTAATAGCTTATGGGATTTACAGGGCAGGCTTCAATTTAATGGTTCACCCGAAGTTTGGGAAAAATAGGAAAGGGCAGGATACTGGAGAATATGTTATATCTTGATGCATTAAAATCAATGGCAAAACTTTCTTGGCCTAAAATGGCCTCTAGATAGTTTCTAATTTCAGTGCTGCTGCTGAATGTTAATTGCCTGTCTGCAAAGTGGAAGGAACCATATTTTCCTGACAAGTGTTAAAACTGACTGTAATCCTCATAGCTCTGTCTTGAATAGGAAAATAATCTGAATTAACATTAAGCTTTAATTGCATTTTTGGAGACGAATGGGATGGGTGTTGGGTTTTTTAAAATGTGGCCTCAGCCTAGAAAAACACCCGTATTTGCAGGAAATTAACAGAAGGTGCCTGCGGGGTCAGGAAGTTTCATTTGCAGTACTTTGTAAGCAGTTCTCATTGCTGGAGTCCTGCCTGTGTTTTGTCACTAGCACTAGTCACAATGTTCTTTAAACTGTAATATTTCCCTGGGCTCTGAAGCCAGGTGAGAAGCCCTTTTTTCATTTCTTGCTGTTGGAGATGGGGCTACCTTTGTAAATGGTGAGAGGAGTGCATTATACAATTTGCAACTGATTCATGAGAAGCCTCAGAAAAAGACCCAGGGAATAATGTTGTAACTTAATAGCTGAAATTCTGTCTTCACAGGGGGGAGTCACTAGTACAGCACCTATAAATCAGTGTTGGTGCAGTGCATCATCAGATATGCAACCTTTTTTAAGGTGATAATTCCCATAATTTGGGTATTGACCTTGTTCTATGTTGTACAGATTTGTAATCTGTGTTTTTCTGAGTGATCCCCACAGGTGGGACATTTCTAATGTGAAGTCACACTGTGAGACACCTCTAAGTGTGCTGGGAAGATGGGATTATAAATATTCATTGCTCTTGCAACCTTGGGCAATGAATGTTTCAAATTTTATAAGCAAAGCAGAACTGGGCCTAGTCAGAGAGAAAAGAAAACCTCAAAACTTTGGTAATTCCAGGTGATAAATGAAGCAGAATGGGTAAGAAAATGAGGGGTTTTCTGCTAGGCTGATTTTGAGCCAACATGCTAATTTGATTAGGAGAAGTACATAAGCACACTATAAAATCTAATCACTTATGACAAAACCAAGTCAGGCTGGATTTCCCTCCCTTGGAAATACAGTAACTGCTCGGTGGTCCACTCTCATCACTGAAGAACCAAACACCATGAGCTATAGATTCATGTCACTTTACATCCCAGGTCTGAGGAACAAGCCTGTGTGCTGCCAGGCTCCCCTGGGCTGTCCTTTCCCATGGTGGGACCCCGATTACGGCCATGGGAAATACAATTGGAGAAGTGAACACCTCATCAGCCTGGAGAAGAATCTGTCTTGGATCACATAAAATGCCACTAGCAGTTTCTTTCAACCACACGTCTGGCAAGCAGGGGATAAAGGGCAGCAGGAGCTCATTTCATTCCTTTCCTGCTAAATTTGCCCAGGTGCTGAAGAAGGACTTGCTGATGCTTGGCTCCTGCCTGTGCTCTGCAGTGAGACATGGCAAAGCCCAGTCCTCAAGCCTCCTTCCTGAGATCAGGTACAAACACGATTGGGGTTTTTCATTTCTCAAAGAGTAGCTTTGCAGATAAAATATCGCAAAGAAAACTATAATCTGATATGCCTCCCCTGACCACTGATAGAGTGTGCAGGTATATGTGACAGGTTCCACCAGGTTCATGGCATCACCCCAACGGAGCATGAAAATCATCACCCAGTGCAGCTCAGAGTGTCATTGTTTCCCCACTGGATTGATACTCCTCCAGTGTCCCTTCTGTCACAGGTGAATTTACAAATGTCTGCACCACCGCCTATTGAGGGCCCATACTCCTCACTCCCTCTCTCTCTTTTTTTGTTGTTTTTTGTTTTCTTTAAACTAGGAAAGATCACATTATCAGTATGTTCTAATATCAAAATATCATCGTATTTTCACAAAATTGAATCACTCTTTCCGGTCAACTCTGGAGTTCTCCTTTGAAGCACAAAAAGCCTCTCCTTGTTTGTGACATGTTAAGCAGCATGAATTCAGTGGACAGACTGGGGATGGCTGCCTTGAGGGCAACTGGCAGGAGGGAGTTCTCAGGATATGTCACAGTGGAACATGGTAGCATAAAACATAAAAATGGATTCAAAATGTAGATCCACCTCCATGCAAAATGTAGATCCACCTCTTCTGTTAAAGCCTTTTTTCCTCTCCATGTGAGAGCTTGGTGTTGCTGGGGGAAAACAAGAAGAGAATTTCGAAATTAAATGGATGAGAATTTGATAATCCCCAATGACCTATTTTCTTATAAGATTATGGAATTGTGCAAATCAGTGTGTTTTTTATAATGACTGGAGTATGAGAATGCCTTAGTATGTACAGCTGGGACAGCCAAGGCAAGAGCTGAGTCTGGGACTCCTCCCTCTGTCTCTTTCCTGCTATTTCTTTTAGAGAAACAGGATATTGTTGAAAACTCCTGGAGAGCATCCTTCTGTCACTTCCCTTTCAAGTTCCATAGTACTTTAACTTTTGGAAGGTTTTATCCCTCTGCCCAGGGGCAACCAACCTGAGATGGGATCCTCGGGATTATCTCTGTGAAACACAGCAGGTAGTTCTTCTATTTTTGCCGCTATGTCAATTTTCTATCCTTTCCCAGGGTGCCAGTTCAGCTGTTTATGAAACTGCAGTGGAAAACAAATAGCGAAATGCTGGAAATTATAAAAATGGTCCTTTTAACAATTTTTATCATTATCATGAACCTAAAAAAAGAGGGGAAAGGGGAAAATGTTTTAAACTCTTCTCCCTGCTGGACAGACAAAGATGCTGGACCATCTCCTTTTGTGATGCCATAGGCCCAAAGAATAATATTTTTGTAAGATACTCTGCCTCTGCTTAGGGCTCTTTAACAGGGCTTAAAAATGCCTTCTTCCAAAAAAATATACTGTGTACTTGAACAAAGTACAAAGCAAGTGGAGAGATGGTTAAAGTCACAAAAATCTTTGCCCCCCCGGATCTGGCCTGCAGCTTGTCCCCCCTGAGCTTATGTGATGACTCATATGCATTTACATTCCCTGAGCTTCACACGGCATCTGCTGCTGCACATTTGTTGCAGGATTTTGTCTTTGAACAGCTGGTGACAACCCACTTCCTCTTGCCTTCTTCAGCAGAGATTTTTCAATTGTTTCTTGTTTTGATGTGAGACCCAGTGTTGGAAAAACAAGCCCATTTACCCTGATTAGAACCAGCCCTTTAAACACTTGCCAATTAACAACCCATTTGTTATTTTTCTAAGGACCAGGAAATACTTTCCCTTTCTCTCTTTTCTCTCTTTATTCAGCTGCAATTCCACATAAGCAGAACAAAATCAGGCACTTTTTATGTAAACTGTTATTAATATTTCCCTTGTTCTCCCCCTTCCTTTAGTTCTACAGAGTTGGAAAGGAGGGCATCTTTTGATTTCTTCAGGCTAATCTTAATTAGCTTGATGTCATGATAATCATGCTCCCTCCTTACACTGCCACTTCCACTAGTGACGAGTGTTATACATATGCCTTGTTGGAAAACAAAAAGAACATCACATTAGCAACAGTGATACAAAAAATTATTGATTTTTGTTACCTGATGCCAATTCTACTGACAGGCACTAAGAAAAATAATTTAACGTGCATGTGTTTTTAGCAAAATTAGAGATGGTCTGGTTTATGCCAGTCAGGTACATTCAGTGAAATCTTCTTTCAGGGATTTGATCTCAGCTATATCTATGAAATCATACACTATGGTTTTATACTTTTTTAAAAAGTATGTACTAAAATTCAGCTGAATGCTGAGCTACTGTTTCTACTTTTTGTCCTCTCCTTCAACACGTTGAAATCTCCTCGCTAGGGACCACTTTTTTTACATAAATATTTTAAGGAAGTACTAAACCTTCAAATGAGATCATCTTGTTTCCATTTTTGAAAATACAATCACTTATCTCAGACAACTCCAGGAGTAGTTACTTGAAAAACTGCATAATCCCATCAGCCCTAAAGGTAAGGGCTCTTCTGCTTTAAAATGCTTGCTGTGTTTGTTACTGATTCAATGACTTTGCCATTCTGCAGGAATTTTTCAGATTGGGGCGGGGGGGTTCCCCTTTTCATAATTCAAGTTGAAGTTACAATCTATTTTTTAGCCTGTACTGTTTATTCCCATAAATAGTATCTGCTCATATCTTCACCTATACTTTCCAATCCCTTAAAGCACAGGTGTACTTGTGGTATGTGGCTGTTTATGTGTTCTGCACCTCTCTGCAGAGGTGGCTTTGACATCTCCTGCATACTCTGAACTGAGTTTTCCTCTGCAATTGCCACAAGGAATCTGACTACAAAGGGAGGGGTTTTCTTGGAGAGTCACACTTGCTTCCTACCTTTATTGGATATGTTGCAAGTTCGTCTCTAATAAAGAGTTCCTTGGCTCCTGGATTTAAATACTGAACAGGCACATATATTTACTGAATCATTGCCAAACTTGGGGTTTTTATCTGTTTGTTTCCTGTGGCAAGAAAGGATTTCAAATCATTTTGCTGCTCAGGGGAAACTGAAAACAGGATCTATTTTTGGTTCTCATTTGGCGACTCAAGATGGATCAGTGGAAACCTGTTAAACACTAATTTACTTAAAGGTGTATTATGTGCGCTTTGCTAAAGCGCTGAGGGGAAAAAGCTTTGCTTTTGCAGTTGTTTGGCCTGAAGCCAAGATTCTCCATGGAGCTGTAAGAAGAAGCCAGAACATTATTATCCACATCTTTTTATACATACAGTATAAGTCATTGGCTAGACAATCTGTGCCTGTCTTAAAATATATTTAAAAAGACAGGAGGGGGCTACAAATAAGTCGAAGATGCACCCTTTTTTTCATAGCTTTGCAAATCAAGGACTGATGTGGAGCATTTGGATGAATCTGCTCCCCAGACCTGATGTCAAAACAAAATATTGCTTCCTTATAACCAGAGATTAAATATTTCTCATTTCCTGAAATGCAGTGCAACTGCAGAAAGAGGTGCTAAAAGCCTCAGTGGTTGGGTTTTTGTTTGGTTTTTTTTTAACAGCCCATAAAGGTTAGTTGCACCTAACTAACTATTAGATAATTTTTTTTGTATTAACTGTAATTTCCTCTTAAGAACACCTTCAGCCCGTGGTGCTCTACAGCTGAATGCATGACATTTCTTGGTGCATGGGACAGTATTGGTAACAATTTAGATTGTGGCAACCTGTGTTATGCCTGCTCTATGAATAGCAGTGTCATTTGTCATGCGTTTGAACAGACTGCCTGTACAATGCGGGCGATGACAAATTTTAGGTTGAGATAGATTTGTCCTCTAGTTCACAGACTGGCTTTTTTTTCCCCTGCATCATTGTTTATCTCAGGCTAACCCTTCTGTGCCCTTTCCATTCTCGGAGAGGAGAGAGATTGGCACATAACTGGGTATTCAACACCTGTGTTTCAATTATCATATCATTTGAAGAATCTGGTGCTTCACTTTATGTTCCTCAAGTAGTTATCTTGATTATTTGCTACTGCAGAGCTGCGGTAAACTTGTTTGTTTCTGCTTTTCTCTCTGCCTGAATTTGATTTCAGAAAGCAATCTCAGATAAAGGAGAGATTTCAGAGTCCTAGTCACATGCTGTTGTTGTTGGCTTTCTTGCTGCAAGTGGCAACAAAGAGTATACTTTACCTTATACTGTATGAAATGCCAAGAGCAGAGTACATTATTTTTATTTTTATGTAATTTTTTTTTTAATGAGGTCTTCCAGGACAGACATATCTGAAAGCCATGATAGTTGTATTCAGCAAGAATTTTATATAATATTTAATTACAAAACATACATATATTGGAGAGTTTTGTGGTGAGAAAACAGCTCAGGGCACATTCAACAACATATTACTTCTTTCTCTCTCTTGTCAATTACCTTTGAGTCATCCTGCTTGCATAAGTTACAGGTCAATAAACAGATTTCAAAGCAGAATCTGGTATCTGCTGAGACACTTAACTTCATCATGGGCTTATAGAAAGTGCATATTTTTTCATCATATTTTTGTCCTAATGTGATTGTTCTAATTTTCTTCTACAGAAGGATCCTAATGCTCATTCAATGTGGTTTCGTTTAAAGAATTTCTGCACGGCCTTGTTTTTGGTCAGCATGCACCTTTCTTCTGTGTGTGTAATGCTGGGAAAGAATTGTTTCATTTGTACAAATTGTAAAACTCATCAGGCCCAGAAGGGGCAAAGTTTATCACAGAAGTTTGATAAGATGGGTAGACTCTCATTATAGAAAATAATAATAAATTTAATGGACTTCTGTGTTTCATTATGTGTTTCATTATGTTTCATTTCATTATGTGTTCTGGAGCTTACAGAGTACTCATTTGTTTTGCTCTTTTCAATAACATTATGGTGTGCTGTGTGTTCTAGTCAATGTCAGTCATTATTAAGTAGAGCATTTCTATTATTGAATAGAGAATTTCTATCCTTTTTCATCTTTGGTTTTGATGTAAAATTAGGGAAATTTTTGAAATGCCAGAGTTCCATTAAATTTTAACAGAAAGGTTGGACATTTTCAACTGGAAGGAAATTCTTTTAAATTCCTCAAATGGAAGACTTTTGCTTTGCTAATTTCTGTAGCCTAAAGAGAGTTGTAGCACTGGCCCTTATTTGATTTCATGGTTCCCAGCTGCTCCTGCAGTTCCAAAACTGAACTATAGGATTCTCATACTTACTGATGGAAGATTTGCATCCTGGGAAATACAGTTCATTACAGCTGGAGTCCTTTAAAGATCTGTGCCCTGCGAAGAGTAATGGCAGGAATTAGAGAGTAAACAGTGCGATGTAAATACAGGGAAATATACTGGAAAACATGGAAAATCCAGTATATTTTCCAGTAAATGGAAATTCTTTTCCAGTATATAGAAAAAAAATATCCCACAAGTGTGTCTCCTGAGCCCGGAGAGCAATAGTTTGTACAGATTTTAGGGAGAAACACACTGCATCACAGTGGCCCAGTGCAGAAAAAGATGCTGACCAAATCTTGGTGAAATTGGTCCTGCGTGCAGAGCTGGGTTTGCAGACAGGGCAGTCCAGGTTCATCTCCAGGCTAAATCAAGTAGTGGTAGAGTTCATCCTGTGCAGGGTGAGAGATGAGTGAGGGCCCAGGCTTGACCCTGAGACTTTTTTGAGGAATCTTCTGGGTCTAATCACACAATCCATGAGCACAGTCAGTAGTTCCCAAGAGAGTATGTACAAAACTCATGGAATCATGTAGGTTGGAAAAAAACCTTAAAAATCATCAAGTCTGACTGTATTTGGACTCTGGATACCATATAACCATATTTGATAATGGATACTATACCTTCCAGTTTTTTAGGAAACAGTTTCAGTTTAACTCCATCTCCAAGGATGGCTGCCAGATTTAAGTTTAAAAAATTAAAAAAAAAAAAAGGGGGGTATGGGAATAAATAAAAAAAGAAAGCATTAGGTGTTCTTTATTGTTTCTCTGTTGACATCCCAGATAAAATATGACAGGTCTTGTGCACCCAAAACTTTCATCTGACACATGAAGAAAAGATAATGCTAGGTCTTTTATTGCACTTGATTTTCTTTTTTTCCCCCTCCCAAATAATCAGCTTACTCTTCAGAAACATGCAAGAGAAGTTACGCAGGCCTCAATTTCCGCTGGACAAAAATATTTTGAATCCTTCAAAGGAAATAATACATTTGGACACAATAAGCCACAGATGCCTTTTCATTTTCTTCTTCAAACATAAAGGCCTGCTGACCTTTTGTGATTGATTGCTTCCTGAGAATACAGTGAATTTCCCTTTCATTCTTCCTTCTCTCTGGAGATCAGTTTGTCTTCTGTTTATAGAGAGTAAATCATCCGCATCTTATTTCCTTGGGTTGAAGAACCCAACTAGCCCCTCATCTCTTTGACTTTTTCTCTTCCACCATCTGTTCATCATATGCATTCATGGCCAAATCCACCCATCAAAACCAAGGAGTAGACACCTAGGATTGTATTGTAAATTATTTTCTAGATGCATGTAAAATGATGGGAAAGTCTGCTGAATTGCATTATACCAAGAACAGTTTATCAGGTAAAACCAGGACATTCTGGGAATTCAGATATGTACAAAAAGTTGGAATATAGACTTCATGTTTATTCTTAAACATTCAGAGCTTTGTCTATTTCTTCATAGACAAGCATGTACACAATTTTACTGTAAGCACTAAAAAGTAATGACCTGACCTTTCACTCCCCATACTGCTCTTCGTTCCATGTCAGCAGCCTCATAAGCTGCAGCTTGTCACAAGCAAGAGACAAATGCTCAGAGAGCTTTCACTCTGTTTGATCCCTGTAATCAACTTTATTTCCTCTACAGAATTCCAATTATCCCATTAAACAATGAGTCAGGATGCTTATATTGATACAGGTGCCTTAATTGGTTAATTTGTACTCATGGCAGCCCCAGCTAAGAATTCGTTTCCCTGAGGCCTCCCTAGACAACCACAGTTCCTCCTAAGCCCTAATGGTAATTCCTGGCAGGTGCAATGCTGGAGCACAGCATTTAGGTGCACCCACAAGCACCACACACCACACACTCATCCATATTTAGCCATACATATACTTTGCTGCTGAGCTTTTATTTTCTTCTCCCTTGTAATTTCTAACCTATTTAGTTTTAATTATAAGACTGCGATTCTACAGCACTGACCGTATGCTTCTAAAACCCATTTGCAAGAAAAACGTCCTAATAATATTGCTTTTTCTTAGTAGCACTCCAAAGCAATTAAACACCTATTAGATGCCAGTGAATTCTGCTTGCAGTCTATCATATGCACATTTATTTGCATATGCTGTCCTCTGAGCGACATAATTTTCATTATTGACTTATGAGGATAGAAATAATAGACAGACTATTTACTAAACTGTCTTTAACTCTGCATCAACAAAATAGCTAATTAAATGTGTAACAAGTTTCACTGACATAAACTGGGAGATTTTTAAATCAAGGTGAAGAGAAGGACAAACGTTCATCTGTTCTCTCTAAGACTCTCACCATGGCAAGAAAACAGGTTATCTAGTCTTGTAAATCATCAGGGAATCCAGGCAGAACTACAGGTAGATCTTAAAAAGTAGTTTCCTAGGAAATCAGTTTTTCAGGACCAAGCAAACCCACTAGTGAACTGCCAGGATTGTTATATTCCAAACTTACATCCTGATAAATGTCATGAAGATGAGCTTCAGCTATAGTCCCTAGAAGGCAGTTTCCAAGGAGCTATAGAGTAATTAAGTGCCCTACTCAAGGGACTGTAATAGTTGTTTCTCAACTTCATTTCCAGTTTAGCTTAGTTTACGGATTTAATTTCTTTCCCTCTGCTGATGTAAATTAAGAACTCACCTTCTCCCCTCCTTATTCTGCTGTATTAACTGGAAGTTTGCAGGCAGGAGCAGCTGTAGGAGGCATCAGAGTCATCTCTAGCCCATAGATGTAATCCTGTACCTGCCAAAGGCAGCAGCTTGCAGAGGAGCAAGCAACTCAACCTGCATCTTTTGAGTTGCAGACTGACAGTCAGAATGGGGGATGACTCTGCTTTTCTGTTCATGGGAATGTATCTCTGTTTAGCCTTTCAGAAGATACATTCAGTTCATATACAGTAAATTAAACAAGCAGTTGCTGCTAACGATCTTGTGCAATATCTGTTTTAGGTTCTCTCTGTTGTGGCTTGTGTGGTGGGTTGATGCTGGCTGGACACCAGGTACCCACTGAAGCCACTCTGCCACTGCCCTCCTCAGCTGGACAGGGGAGAGAAAATACAGTGAAAGGCTTGTGGGCAGAGGTAAGTATGGGGAGAGATCACTTACCAGTTACTGTCATGGGCAAAACAGACACAGCTTGGGGAAATTAGTTTAATTTATTGCCAATTAAATCAGAGCAGGATAATGAAAAATAACCCCAAATCTTAGAAACACCTTCCCCTACTTCTCCCTTCTTTCCAGGCATAACTTCACACCTGTTTTTCTCTACCTCCCTCCCATCCAGTGGTTCAGGGGATGGGGAATGAAGGCTGTGGTCACTCCTTGTCTCAGCCACTCCTCCCTCCCTGGGGGCATGACTCTTCACTCTTCCCCTGCTCTGGTGGGGGTCCCCTCTATGGGAGACAGTCCTCCATAAATGGCTCCAAAATGAGTCTTTTGGATTTCCTGTGGGATCACAGCCTCCTTTGGGCATCCACCTGCTTCAGTGTAGATCCCTGGCAGGGCCTGCAGGTGGGTCTCTGCTCCATGGGCTGCAGGGGCACAGCTGCCTCACCGTGATCTTCACCACGGGTTGCAGGGGGCTTTCTGCACCAGCTCCTGGAGCTCTTCCTGCCCCTTCTGCACTGACCTTGGTGTCTGCAGAGCTGTTCCTCTCACACAGGCTTGCTCCTGTGGTGGGTCTGTCTTGTAGCCAGCTGGAATTGGCTCTGTTGGGCTTGGGGGAGGCTTCTGGAAACTGCCCACAGAAGCTACTCCTAGCCCCAGTTGTGACCAAAACCTGGCCGTGCAAACCCAATGCAGCTCAATTGTATGGCCTGGTGCCTCTCTGAAACATGCTGAAAGCTTCATATGCATGTAATTTTAAATAATAATTAAAGTAATATAGTTTGACTGGAAAACCCCCAATCACTCCAAAAAGATAATGGTATCTGCAGATGATATATTCCAGCAAAGCATCTTTTTATACACTCAAGCTGACGGGGGAAATTTGTCAGTGGTTTAGTCACCATTCAGCTGAATCACCAATCTCTTTTTAAAAATAGCTTGATTGCAGCAAAGGGGCTCATCTCTCCTTTAGTAAATTAGATTAAATGCAATACAACAGGTACTCTGCAGAGGTATATTTTGGGATAGAAAAGAAATCTGTTTCTCCTTGTGGGTGTTGGCTATTTTATATTGCTCTATCTTTGATAGACTGGGGTGCCAATTGCTGCTATGCAGCAGTATGAAATAATGTCATTTCCAAATGTGCCTTCTTCAGGGACACTGCTGCTGAAAATGATCACAAAACTAGTGATGTTTCTCCTTCTGGGCATAAATGCCTGTTCTTACAAAGCATAATTGTCACAAAAGAATAACAGCAGCATTTAGGACATGTCTTAGGGAGGGAACCACTTCAGGTGGTGACCTAGGCCCAGGATGAAGCATTCCTTTCACCTAGGCTCCACAAAACAGCAGCTGAACACCAGGCTCGTGAGCACAGAGCACAGTTTCTAGAGGACTCTCATATATTTTGCAATTTTTATTCCTAATGAATTCAACCAGTATCCATTCCCTTTTTCCAAAAGATTCACTGAGATATTTGTGCACATTTATGCAGTAGTATCTGGCATTTTGATTCCTTACAGTCTGTATGTGTTTCATGTCTTTCATGAGACACGTGGTAAGAAACAGGCTAGGGGAAAACAGATTAACCAGTCTGGGTTACTTGGTGACTGATCCAAGCTTTCATCTCAAAGTCAAAAGGCAGCAGTTCTGAAAGTTAGAGCTGAGTAAATTCCAGCATGTCCAGCATATTCATCAGAAATATCAGAATTTGTGACTTATTGTCTCCTCACCGATTATGTTTGCGAATGTGAACAAAATTGTCAGAAGTTTTTCATATCTCTGGGACTTCTTCCAAGTTTCTTCTCTGATTTCTCTGGTATCTGCAAAACTATGAATGCAAATGGAAAGGTGGGACATTTCTTGGATCTCTCTGGTTTTTTGGGCCACTGTTTTCTTAATAGATGGAGAAATTTTGTTTCTGTTCAACTGTAAAGATGCTTTTTTTCTTTTATATCCATCTTCATTTTCTACTGTCAGGAGCAGCCCTCAAGATATCATGAGCTGGCTTTGTGGCATCTCAGGCTTGAATTGCTGACCTTGCAATGACAGTGCTTGTGAGATTTCCAGATCAGTTTTATGTCATCAGGGAGCTGATTACTGAAAAAACTTTTCAAACATTCGATTTTCCATTGAAAGCAACTTCAAGCCTTTTTGAAGTTTACTCATTAATTGCTAGGATTTGTCTTATAGCATCTACAGCTGGATAGAAACAGACTGGATGTTCTGGGAATTTGAGTTCATTCAGCTTGCAAAAGCCACTGAAACAAATTTATACTTCTAAGTAAGTGTTATCGATACATATGTTCTCTAGGAACTGCAGTAAGGCCAGTGTGGCCATGCACTTTCCAGATAAGAAGGGGATGTCCTTTAACGTTAGAGCAAGGATACCAACAGGCCACAATAATTTTTCATATTAAAACAAGCTGTTTCCAGACTGAGAGTTTTTGTAAAGGAATCTGTGCTAGAAAATAGTGGGGAGTCTGCAGTGAAGAAGGCCAGGGTTGGAGCCATAATCGTTAGCTGTAAACTAATCCTATCTTTTCTATTTCTTGGGTTTAGACTGGGTTTATCCCAAGGTACCCTTTATAAATTGATAGGGTGGTGAACAATCATGATCCTGGGACACCTGTGTGGGCAGTGAGAATGTGGTTGAGAGAGGCTGGGTTGCAGGACAGTGGTGCTGTGTTTCCTGAACAACACGTAGAGCTTAATTTTCAGGGTCTGAATAGATTTAAACCCTTCCATTGTGGGGAACAGTAAACATCTCTCTTGTTATTCAAATGTTTCAATGGTTCTATCAGCACTTGCCAAATTTTGTCCATTGTTCATTTCAAATATTTGCATCCCACCCTAATGACTCTCTTACAGCCTATGTAGTACATGCTGGATGTGTATTGTTGGCAGTGTTCCATTGAAATTAAAGGTGATCACATCTGGGGCATTATTGGAAATGTTTCACCATCACATGTGCCATAATGTGTGAGCTTTGGATGTGTGCTTTAGCAACACTAAATTATTGGCAGAGTGTGATGTGGAATAATCCAAAATATTTGTGCAGAGACTGCACATCCTGTGTTCATTAATTGTTTTCGGTTTCAAGGACTCCATCTAATTCCTCAGGGATGGGAACTACACAGAGAAATCCCACTGCAATTAATTATTCATTCATTTTGCGTAGGAAAACAATAATCTTCAGACTTAGTTTGATTTGATGTTTAAAATGGAAAGCTGAGAAAGGCTTTCCTGCTGCTGGAAGTGAATAGCAAATGAAAAGCTTCCTGGAAGACTGCACATAATTTCCACATGCTGTGAGCAGTGTGGTTTAGAAGGATTTGTAGCAGCACTGAGGGACAGCCGCCACAGCAGAATTATCGACTCACTGCTCTCCACAGTTGTTGTCCAGAGGTGGCCTCAGTAGAATTGTCAGAAGCAGAACCAAAGTAGGTTTGAGGTCTGAATAGGCTGGCATTGACCTTCTGGGAGCGTGAAAAGGAAAGGGAATGCTGTTGCCAAGCCCATGCAGGAGGAAGCTGTAGTGTTTGTCCCACCGACCAACGTGAAGCAGGAGTCTCCTCCCTTCCCCAGCTTTCCTCCAGTGCAATCACTGAGCTGGAGGGGACAGTCACTGTCACCAGCTCAGGTCACCCCTACAAGGCAGCTCACTGGGGTCTGACCACCACACGTTTCAAGGAGGAGCACACCTAAGCCAGTGCAGCAGTCCTGGCCTTCAGCAAATCGGAGGTTTTGCTTCTCTTTCAGCCCAACCAAACTCTGGTATCTGATGGTCTTTTAAGTGGCCATAAAATACTGCAAATGCCCAGCACTGTGCTCAGAAAGTCTTTCAGAGGATGCAGATTTGGAGAGCACTGAGGTTTGTAGGTTGAATTGGTAGGGGTCTCTGGAGCACAACAATGTATAATTCATAGCACATTTTTTCCTATGCAAAAAGTTATGAAAATAGCAATAGAGCTGGCAATCCCCAGGAGCAAGAAGTCAGGCAAAGAAGGCAAGAGACTGACATGGCTGAATACGGAATTGCTGGTCAAATGAAAAGAAGCAAATACACAGGCAGTGGAAATAAGGACAGGTGACCAGGGAAGAGTATGGAGATGAAGTTTGGTTGTGTAGGGATGGGGTGAGGAAGGCCAAGGTGAAGCTGAAACTGAACTTGGCAAGGGACTCACAGAGTGGCAAGAAGGGCTTCTACAGGTGTGTTAACCAGAAAAGAAAGATCAGAGAAAGTGAATGCCCCTGATGAACAGTGCTGGTAAACTGGTAACCGTGGATGAGGAGGAGGTTGAGGTACTCAACAACCTTTTTGCCTCAGTCTTCAATGGCAACCTCTCTTCCCACACCTTGAGTGGATGGAAAGCAGGATGGGGACTGGGAGAACAAAGTCCCTCAAAGTAAAGATTGAGTTCGTGACCACCTGAGGAACCTGAATATATGTAAGTCTATGGGATCTGATAAGGTGCATTCCAGAGTCCTGAGGGAATTGACTGATGTGCTTGCCAAGCCTTTCTCCATGATATTTGAAAAGTCATGACAGTCAGGTAAAGTCCCTGGTGACTGGAAAGAGTACCTATCTTCAAAAAGGGTCAAAAAGAGGACCCTGGGAACTGCTGACCTGTCAGCCTCACCTCTGTGCCTGGGAAGATCATGGAACAGATCCTCCGTGAAGCCCGGAAAGCCAACTGTGTCCTGGGCTGCATCAAAAGAAGCACGGCCAGCAGGTTGAGGGAGGAGATTCTGTCCCTCTGCTCTGCTCTGGACATGTAAGGCTGTCCAGGATTTGCCGAAATTCTGTTATTTCTGAGTCTGTCTGAATAGCTATTTGAGAGATTTGTCTGCCAGCTGCCCTGCTACGGAGAAATTTTTGATGGTAGCATAAGGTTTTAACATGTCTGTTGGGCACTCTGCATTGAAATAGAGAGGATCAAGCTCACGATTTCACCTATCTTCTGCAAATCAGAGCATCAGTATGGGTAAAGCAGGGTTGTTCTAGAGGCCTTTTAGTGATATTTTAGTGAAGACCAGGCTTGTTAAGCAGAACTGGTCTATCTGGTCTATTTACAGGTGCTAACAGGAAAAAAGTTAGATTTGGGAATTGCTGTAATTTTTCTTCAGAAATGGGGGTGCTGAGCTCATTTGTACTTTCTGCCCGTGGTGAAGCATGTAGTGATTGCAGCAGTGCCACCTTCACGCTCCTGGGTTCAGAAATCAGTGTCCAGAGCTGCAAGCGTTTTCCCAGTGGTAAGACAGACAAGAGAAGTGTTCTCAGTCTTCTCAGAAAGAGACTCCTTTTATCTCTCCCTGCAAGGTGATCAGTGTTATCAGCTGATTTGAGAGCCCATTTGTGCCAGAGCAGTGCAAAAGGAACAAAACATGACTGAGAGATACATGCGGTACAGTGCTTTTCAGAGCTTATTTTTAGACTGGAAATAATGTTGGTTTTAATCTTCCTTGATGGCTGTTTTCAATGGCACACAGGATGGGCATTGGTGTTTTACCCGTCAGTGCAACCTTGTTTATAAAATCAAGGAAACATTTAAATGTACCAAGATTGCAGATGGTAGCTTTCTTTCCAGTTTTTTTTTCTTCTTCTTTTTTTTTTTTTTTTTTTTTTCCGCTAAAAAAAATTCCAGTAACTAACTGATTTTAACAGAATATGACATTTTCCTTGCTGTACACAGGGGAAGTGCTTTTTTTGGGGATAGAGCAGATTTCCTGTGATTCACTGGATCTCTGTAGAAGGTTCCTGCAGAAGACATGATACCACCTTTTACAGTACTTGTATTCTTTACACAGTAAGCTAGTTATGTATTTCGTATTCAGATTCCCAAAGGAACTGATACCTCCTTGGTGCTAAACAAGCTGTTGGGAGGTCCTTCTGTTTTCAGCATCGCCTTGGTTTCATGAAAATCCACTGGAGAGCTACGTGTTGTGGTGGCAGAGCATACATTATCACTGATTTTCTGAATTTCTAGAGGTCACTGATGAATCCTTCGTCAGCTTCCTTCACTGGCTGAGAATGACTGTTCTCATGATTTCTCTGTTGAGCTGTCTTATCTTTGGATGTTTCCCTTCAGTGTTTTGGGAGTGCATCCGAATCCATGTTTCTATGCAGAAAAGCCAGACATTTTACAATTCCTTGGGGTGAGTGTGATGTGATAATCTGATCCTGTCAGCAGTGACAAAAGTTTCAGTCCCTGCGTAGTGAGAAGGAAGAGGGGAGTGTGAAGAGCAAGGTGCACACACTTTCAAACCTGGACTATCTGTTTCTTCTGCTTAAATTTGACTGGCATGGAGACCACTTTTGGCTAAGGTATATGACCCTTAGGTCCAAGAGATGACTTAGAACCAGTTATAAATGGCCAAGGCACTAGGAGCTGCAGCTGTCTCCCTGATCCTGGTTTTTATCCATGTTCCTGCCATTCTGTGGGATGAGCAAAGGCATGGGTGGAGAGGCTCTGTGCCAGGTGAGGATGTGTTCACCCAGGAGGGATCCCTTCTACCAGGATGTACTGTCAGGTTAGGGCTGCTCTTGTTTGTTTGACCAGGTCAAACTGCCTGGAAAAGGGCCTGGTTGGAATGTACAGCAGTAGCTAAATAGGTGATTGAAGACAGGGAGGGAGGACACTCCCTGGAGAATCAGGGCAGGTCTGGTTTGGTTGTTGTAATCCCTGCCTAATGAAGGTACCAATGCTGTAAATGGCAAAGGGGAAAAGAGGCTCAGGTAGAGCAGCAGGAAACCAGAGGACAAACACATTTTAAACCTTCTCCTGCTATCTTGGTAGATGGCTTTGATCGTTTCACAGAAACCAATGGGGAAAGAAATGACACCAGAGAGGCAAAAAATCCATTTTATCCTCTTTTATCCCCTTTTTTCTAATGTGTTCTTCAATACAGATATGGCAAAGGTACAGAACAACAGCATAAAAAAATACAGACAGCAATTTCGAGAAAAAGGGAATGAACTAAATGCTACCTGCTGCCTACCCCATTTCAGATAAAAAGTGGTGAGTCTCACTGCACATTTTAATCTCGAGAATTGAAGTTTTAAGTTGAAATGTGTTTTTTCACTGAAATTTTGTGATAAGTTTAAGGAAAGGCAGAGAGAGAGGAGAAACAGGCAAGGACTAATCAAGGACTAATTTGTTTCAAAGTCTGTTATATCCAAATATCATAGAGAAGTGCCTTAACAGAAGAGATGTTTTATCAAAGGAAAGTGAATGTGAGATCATAAAACGAAAGATGAAAAATATCTTAATATAAGATCAATAGAAACATAAATAGTCTCAAATTTGCTAGAGGAACAAGGAAAAGAGCCTCAGATGAGACACTTAAAGAAAAAAAAATTGTACCTAGTAATCTTGAAAGAAGGTAACTGCAGTTATGTCATGCAAGGCAACCAACTCGAGCTGAAGCTTTTCTATCCATTCTTTCTCCCACACTGCTCCATAGTCACCATCTGCCACTGGTGAAACAGCTGCAGAGGCTTTGCCAGGAACTGTGATGTCTTGGAACTTCAGTTCACAAAGGGTGAGGGAGGTCCCCACCACAGAAGGAACACCCCCGGAGCTGAGTTTAGACATCCCCTACACATCACAGGAATCAGAGGCAGCAGTGTGGGGTGTTAGAGGAAATGGAATGGGGGAGGCAGCCACATGAGTCACATAGCTCAGGGTGGTCAAAAGTCCAGCCATGCTTTATCAGCAGCTTCCTCAAGCAGCCCAGGAGCTGATTGTTAATCAGGAACATAAAGGCTCTGGATGAGTTTTTCTTACATTGCAGTTTAGTTACAAAGTCTTTTACTCGTCTCTACCTGTCTTCAGCCATCTCTAATTTAAACAGGTGGGCCCTATTTTTAGTCTCTTCCACCTTGCTGTTGTTGAGTGCCCCTGAGACAGGGATGTGCTTCAGCATTTTCTGTGCTTAAGATCCCAATTTTTTAGAGGTTTAAGTAGAACCAGGTGATAGTCTTCCTTCATATCATACTTAATGGACAATGCTTGATATGCCACAGAGCTTTGATGCCCACCCCTGAAAAACAAAAAGGAATAGGCCTTCTAATCTGTGGAGTTAATACAGTAGCCAGCTCCTAGGATGGCTCACAATTTTTATATGGCTAGGCTCCAATTCCATGAAGCTTTATTCTGCTGAGATAATAGGCACTAGCACCAAGGCCTACTCCAGAGTCCACTTGAAGCCATTAGAAAGACTCTCTTGATCATCCTGCTTTGAAGAGTGCCCCCATCCATGTATTTATCTCTCTCAGTCTGAAGGGGTGCATGAGAATTGCAGGCAGAGAAGACACCAAAGTGGCTCTGACTGAGGCACTGAAAGCACCGGGAACCCAAGCAGACCTGGAAGCAGCTCTGTGATGAGAAGCAGGGTTTACTATTTCAGACAGTGTCACACAAGCAGGGGTCTGCCTTTTCTGACCTCAGCAGATGATTTTGCATGGCCCTGAGCTGCAATGGTTGGACTTGGGCCAGAAACTTTCAAGTGTAAGGGCTTTCTGGCACCTTTTACTGTGCTTTGAAACAAAGATCTGAAAAATCTATTGTATTTCTTTAGGAAGTCAGTGTTTCCTTTCTTACTCTGCTAATTATGTGTGATTATAAGCATGCCTCTATAAAATATCACAAAAAGAAATTTAGTTCAAATACTATAAGGACACATATAAGTGATACATAAATCACCAGGGTGGATTTTCAACAAGAGTTTTGCTTGTTTTTTCCTAGTGAATGCTCTCTGTAGTCCCACTCAATGGTGATAACTGGTTACATTCATTAATACATGTCAGAAGCAAAACCATGGGGAGTATTTTAGTGAGCTGTACAAAAGCACCTGCTGCTGGTCTTGATTTGATTATTGAAAAAAAAAACCCAAAAAAACAACCCAACCAGATTACTAGATCTCCCTAGGAAGCCAAAGAAGCTACAAAGTTCATTGTAACAAAATGCCATGACTGGAGCAGAAGTGGGACATAATGCTAGCAAGAGAGGTTAAGAAGAGAGGTGAGAATCTGTATTAGGGCGTCATGGTCAGCAGCTACATTTATATTTTGATTTACATTGCCTCAAGACCTAGCTTCTTGCTGATATTGAAAAAATATCTCTTTCTGTCACCTCTTTTCTCTAACCAAACCAGAGCTGTAAGTGTTACTGCGTGCCTAACATCTCACCAAACAAACCCCCATATTCTCATCTTCTTCCCCTTGCTCATCCCAGACACAGGCTGCCAAGCCTGTCCCGTTCCCTCATCCCCAGCTCGTACAGTCCTGCACCTCCTGGGTCCTGCAGCCCTGCTCTGTTTCACTGCAGTCTTTGCCTTTCCTGTTCCTTATCCCTCCCGGTGGGACTCCTGCAGCAGCATTGCCACAACTGGGGGAAAGGATGTGGCTTCATCGTGGGGACTGCAACACAAAATGTTTGTCTGTCCCTCTCTGTTCTGTTGCTCTTTGGGTGAAACTAATATAATAATGTACTCTGAATATGGGACCCCGAAGCAGCACAGGCATTTTATGTGCCAAAACCCCACTGTGGCAGCTGTGAAACTCAATGCCACTTGGATATACAGCTGCTCTTGCCTCAGGGATCAAGGCAGGATAGCTTTACTATCAAGGTGCCAGGTCCAGAATCACAACTAACACCTTGCACTTCCCACACCAGTGGTCCCTTGAGGCTTGAGGAGGAAACTGGACTGTGAATAACAAGGTATCCGAGCAGTCGGTGACTCACTGGAAGTCCGTGGTCTGAGATATTGACAGTCTGCCAACAATTTTATCATAGTTGTCAGTGAGAGGAAAGATAAGAACGGAACCACAAAGTGGTGTTGATTTTTAAAGGTCAGCATACTTGTGGTTCAAAGTCACTGTGGGAGGAATCTTCCGTATTTTCACAGAGATTTCACTGAGAAAAGGAAAACTAAAAAAATGTGGATTACCTCCTCTTAATACAAAATACCTACAAATTAGTATTCTGACTACAATGGCCCGAACTTAACTACACATTCGTCTTTGTATTTCCAATGTTGAGTTACCTTGAACTTCTAAACATTTCTCGTCATAGGAATGCCAAATTTATGGAAGTATTTGCTTGTGCATTTCTCTCTCATCCCAAAGGTGATGTAAAATAAGTTTGTGCAATGGGATTACCAGGAAGAAACCAATGAGCCCCATTTGCTTGTAGTTCATCATCCGTATTGAGGAAGGTGGGAGAGCCCCCAGAGTTAACAGATGTGTCTGAAAATCATGATTTCTCTTTATTGTAGTCTTACTGATCTTTACCAAGTTGACAAAATGACATTCAATTGGTAAAAAAAAAGCTGGTAATTGTGTACATTAATGCAACTAATATCCCTGGGGTTTTCATTTGACACAAAACAAATTTAACAAAAAAACAAATCAAATTATCCTCAATATAAATGAGTTATAGTATGTTCGCAGTATTGCAACCCCAGAAAAAAATGGAAGATTCTAAACCAGCTAAAAAAAGTCAGAGCCCATGGGAGAGCTGTAGGTCCCTGAGCTAGAGATGGTTAGATGAAATAATTTATCCTGCAGGTGAGTCTTTCCATCTCTGACAGCATCAGTCTCATTTGTTATTTCTCTGCCTCCTACTTCATATGGCTCACAGATGTTACCCTCCCTGCATTTCTGTGAACTTGTTAACACAATACTAAGATCTTTTCACTTTCCATATCTTGTTCTGTTAAATTACTCAGTCAAGAACATTTATTAATCAAGTATAATTTGCTTCTTTTTGCTCCATAGATTACTCCATTGATTATTGCTTAAGACACCATCTCTTTGAAGAGTATATTATGAAATAATGCAATAATGATCCATTTCAGGTAGGTAGCCCAGATAATCTATCTCTACACTGTTCCTAGCTTGGTTTTCTGACTTAAAGCAGAATCATTAACAAAATCTTTTCAAATGTGGGCAAAAAAAGGAATAGATATCAAATATAAGCTGACATAAGCCCCTTTCATCCATGCTGAGATATTCCTCACTTTCTGTAGAAAGTTTTGCAACTTCTTTGTTGCACAGCAGAATTAAACTTAAAACTCAATCCTCCGTTGCTGTCATTGCATCATGCAGAATATCTGCTCACTGCAGTTGAGGAGCTGATTTCTGTAAAGGTGAAAAAAGCCATTGTTCATCTTCGTACTTCCATGCATTGAATAAGTCCCTGGCACTGAGACTGAGATACAGAAAAGTAATGTGCAAACTTAAATTGTGCAGGTGAAGAACCACGCTAATACAGTGACTGGGTTTTTTCTTTATGTTTCTTTGAGACCTTTGTGATTTCTTTAGCTCTTCACTGCCTTGCATAGACAGCATTTTATCAGTAGAGCAACTGATGAAGAGCCCTTCTAGAGTTATTCTGACTTAATTTAGAAAAAAAAAAAATGGCTGTAACTTTTATTAAGGAGAAACTCAGCCTTTCCTAAAATACGTTTTTCTATAGCCCTCTAATTTATGGCAAACTTAATTCAAAGTTACCAGAATATTGCATTCTTACTTGTATTGAGTAGACTTTTTTAGAATTACTTTTTTTTTTCCTTGGGAACTTATAATGCTAATATATGAAGTGGGGCACCGTTAAGCTAGATGGTGACTGAAACAGTAACACTGCTTATTAAAATAAGCTGGACTGACTTACTGCTTTGCCTTGCCTTTGGCTGTCTTTTTATCCTCATGAACTTGCAACACCATGCTAAAGATGAAAAGTGGAACTCTTAGGAAAAGAAAAGTGTTTTTCTGGTTTTTGGGTTTGGTTTGTTTTTTTTTTTTTTTAAGAAAGAATAATGTACGGGAGTTGAATGTTCTGTAAATTTTCTTAGAAAACTGTATTTATGTGTCTCAAAAAAAGGACTCCTTGACCTGGATCACTTCCTCATGACTAAGCAACACTATGCCATAGAAAGCACATATCAAAGGTTTTGGTCTTAGCCAAATCCTCCTCTTCTTGTTCACTCCTCCACTTGTAGATCTTCTTGTCTCTAATAAGGGGTAACATGTCTAACAAGTTCACACTTGAGCCTTGACACAACTCAACAGAAATCTTTGTCCACCACAAGATGCAAAATAATTGAAACCCAGGCTTCCTGGCATCTGACTAGAGACATGGAGTCTTCAGAATGTCTCAGAAAATTTAAAGTTTTTGATTTTTCACTAACTAAGCCCTTTACTTTATATGTATTAAGTCT
>VWZT01013650.1:1021277-1048657 GCA_013397055.1 Pachycephala philippinensis | reverse complement strand
AAAAAAAAAATTTAAACCAACCGAATGGCAAAAAAAACCCACCACCAAAAAGAAACCCCCCCAAAAAACCCCAAACCTTTCAGGGAAGTTCATCTAAAAAGACTAATTTGTAGATGGTAGTATTCGTGTCCCTTTGAAAAATCTCTTAATTGCATCAGGCAATCCATCTCCTTTAGTTTTTGTAAGAACCTATGATAAAAAATTTGCCTTGCCTTGCCTCATTGTTTTTTGGTTGGCTGTTTGGTTTTGTCTTGGCCTTTCTGAGTTATGGAATTTTCCTCCTTAATCCTCCTTAGATTTAGGATTAGAACTCAATTCCCACACTAGGTTCAGAAGTTTGCTGAATTAATCCATTGCTACTTGAATCCCTGAAGTGGGTTCTATTTTATTATGGAATGCTTAGGAATTACTGAAACTTCAGTGGAGACTGTTAATGAGAAGCTGGAAATCCACTGATTAATTAATATATTGTAGTCTCTTTCACTTGGTTTTAGTTCTGTACCATGGCCTGGGGGGACATAGCTCTTAGGTTGTCTGGCAGCAGCCTCATTATTAACAGAAATGGGCTGTAACTTCTTCAAATAAAATATTTTCATTGATCTTAAAAGAGAAATTTTAACTTTGAGCACTTTATTTAGTTTCATAGCCATCTTTTTGTGTCATTGTTGTAATGCTGGGACCCTGAGGTCTGCTCTACAAGGTCACACCACGTTGTGCTGTGCGTCATTAGGACTTGCAGGTCAAATACACTTGGGTCAGGAGCTACACAGCTGTGAAACTCAAAAACAACAGCAAATATTGAAGTTTAAGTGGATGGCATTTGTCTGCAGCAGTCACTTCAGAGTAAAAGTACCCAATGCCATTTTGATTCTGGAATGGGCAGCTTTCAGATATCTTTCATAAAAAAACTCCAAACAATTCCAGTGCTTAACCTACAATCACTAGAACTTAGGACCACAGACACTTTTAGATGTGCAGCTTACACCCAGAATTTCTTGAAATCAAGAAGAAAAAGGGCACTCAAATAAGGCACAGTAGTTAGTTTCAAAAAGGCAGTCAAAAGGTTCAAAATTATTTGTTGGTGTCTGATCTACAAAAATGGCCAAAAGCTACCAGCTGGCATTTTCTGGCCATGGGAATGGCTGTAGGGATGCTAACTCTACTAGCCCCAGCACCAAGAGCTACCTTCTGTCTAATTAAATCCCATAGTAGTTTCAGGAATGTAAAGATTCCCTTTGTATTTTGTGAGACTATCTGGATTTTTTTAAAAAAATATAAATTAGTGTAATATGAATTTGCAATTTTTTTCCATTTTATTTTTAAGAAAAGATTGTCCACAGAATAAAACAATTGCTGAAAAAAATTGAAAACTGTATGTAACAGTTTTGAGTGATATTATGTAACATTCAGCTGAAAGATTTTGACAAGATGCAATGATAAGTGTGATGTAAGAATAGGATTTGGTAGGATAGGAAAGGATAGGATAGGATAAGCAGAACATGTATTCAAAAAGGTATCAGTGAGTGCCCTGAAAGAACACACTCTTCCTAAGGCTTAAATCTGTATTCACATGGGCTGGTGGAATAGCAATATGTGTTCTACAAAACCACATTAATTCAAAAAATTTTGCATTTCTGAAGGGTGTGTAAATTGCTGTAGGTTATTCAGAGATTTGGGGTTATTCCATCTGTCTTACCAGTTCTTTATTTTCCCCTTGCTTATTTCCCCATTAATTTTCGTCTGTAATACTTCACATTAGGAGCTCTTTGTCTCCCCTGTCATTGACTTTTAGAATCGTTTGTTCCCCATAGCGTAAACTGTACTTATGGGAATGTGCCATCAATTTGGACATTCCTCCTACAACATGGAGAAATCACATCAAATATACCGGGATATTTTTACATTGGGTATTCTCACTAAGACGTTTAAGAAACAAAGCGGAAGCCAAGTTGAAAGATCTTTAGTGGCTTGACCCAGAAGCTTCTGATATCGGTGTCCCACAGCACAGTGTGTGTGCCTTTGCTGCATAAACAGGGATCAGCAGCCAGGGGCATCAAGGGCTGGCTGTGACACATTCCTCTGTAAACACACTAGGTTATTGCAGGTCACTCATATTATAATCTGAATTTTATGTTTCTATGACCTAAAAATGATCTACAGACCTGTATGATCTACAGAATCAATGGATGTTATAGACATGTTTAATAAAGGAAAAATTGTATCAATGCTTGGAAAGTTATGAAAAAATATCAGTTTCCTGCACAGATCTAAGATTTATTGTTTTGGCTAATGTCTGTATGAAGAGAATACACATATATGTATATGTATATTATACATATACACATATATGTATAATTTCTCCAGTGACTTTCAAGCTGTTTTCCTGAATTTTACATGGCAATAGAGGACTTAAATACACAATTTTCTAACAGGTTTGAAGTTGAAAAGTGACTAGGAAAAAAAAGTGGGGGGGACCAGTAAGGCACAGACTAACATGAGCACATCCCCAACTGCACTAGGCAGGTCACATTTGAAATAGGTGTTTTGGCTGTTTCAGCCAAGGGAAAAGGATTGGTCAGAGCTTAGTTTGTTAGCAAATTCAGCTATAATTCATCTGTAATAAATCAGGCTTTTCTTCTTCTACTGGTCCCAGAACTGTTTGTTAGATGTTTATTTTAAGGTTCTGTGCCTGCCATAAATCTGGGGCTTTTTTTCAAGCAGTGACAGTGATATATTGGTATGACTATGTTGGCTCCCAGAAGTGGGACTGTAGACATGCTGAACAAACTGAGTTCATGTTTCCCTTTTTTATTAAAAAAAGGATCACCTATCATCACATTCATCTGTGGTCAGAGTCCATGGACATGGTTTACTCTTGACCAGAGGGGCTATGAAAGAGCTCATTTTTGCTGGGTGAATTTCAATTTGTAGGCTCCAGTTTAAATTCTTTTTTTCTTGATGATCTAACTTAATCAATATCAAAGTTTTCTGAACAACATGGGACTGGACTGGATCTCCTGGGCAGGCCATCAGTGCAGGGACAGCTGACTTTAAAAGTAGCCTTTTGCTTTCAAGACATTATTTCAGCAGAAGTGGGAGAACAGTTTCCAAGAATAAAACTTAGAGGGGAAAAAAATTATTTGTCCTGAAAGTATAGTGTCAAAAGAGTGTCTAACATTGTCAGGAAAAAGGTAGGGAAGAATGAGGATGGGGTCAGAAGCATAGATCAGGAATGAGAAGCTGGTGCTGTGTGGGCCAGGGGGATTTTTGTGTGCAAGTCTTAGTGATGAGGAACCAAAAAGAAGTGGCACAACACAGGATGGGGGTACTAGGGTGGGGGAGCAGGGCGAGAGCCAGAAGGTAAAGAAGCAGCACCCCGATGGGATTGTATGGCAGTGGAAAGACAAGCCAGAGCAGGCTGGGAACTGGAGCAGGCCAGAGTGGGATGAGGTGCCTTGCCGGAAGAAGAGAAAATAAGAGACCTGGAAAGTGGTGAGAGAGGGAGTGCCTGAGGCCCGAGGGTGTTGAGCACCCTACACCCAGAGGACCAGAGGACAAGGGCATACATTTGTTTCTCTGTTGCCAGAAAACACTTGCAGTGGCCACTATCCGACCACATTCCTTGTCCCTGGCAGTAGCTGGTTTGGATAGGATAGAGACACATGGTTACTTTTTAGCCAGGGAGATTTTATACTAAGGTGGCTGTGTAGGATGATGCTTCAATTCTACGTGCCCTGATGCTGATTTTTGAAGACAGCCCAAATTTTGGTGTTGAATAGCTGACTTTGTATACCTAACCTTCTGTCTTCTCATAATATGTGTGTGTTAATAGAGATAGATGATTAAAGGGAAAATGCCAAAAAACAAAGCCTAAGTATAAACAATGCAGCTGGAATGAACCCCAAACTAAGAGAGAGACAAGGTTGTTGCTACCTGCTCCTCTCCTTCTTCTCTACCCACAGCCATATAAAATGTGTTTTTTTCCAAAACTGGTACAGATTTCCTTTGCTGGCAAGGCTAATGGAGAAGCGAAACTCAAGGGCAGCTTTTTTTCTTGCACCTGCTGTGTAAATAGACCAACAGCTTAAATATGGCCAAAGGCTTTTCATCCACCATGATGACTTATTAAATTGTGAAATGTGGGATTGGGAAAAAGGAGGAGCAGGAATGGTTTTGAATACTGCTTATATTTTTGTAGTGATGCTCTCAAGTAAGGCTAGGACACTGAGGTTTTGAGCTCTACAGTGAGAAAACTTGGACTGAAACAATTTTACGTCTCCTCCTCCAGATCCCTTTACATCCTTCCTTGTCTGTGATAACACACGCTCTCTGATCTCCCTTCAAGCTTTAAGCACACAGATTGCTAAAGCCATCTTTTTTTCCCTTTTGACCCGATTATGACACTGCCAGCTTTGAAACATTATTTATGCTGTCTTCTCCTCTCTGTTCTTTTCTTCTCTGTGCCATCTCCTTCAAAGACCCACACAATTTTTATTCCTTATTTAATCCCTCTGACATGCTTCCAAATGCCCTTAGTCCTTTGCAAGTGCTTCCCGATCTTTTCTGACAGCTTAGACGAGAGTTGGCTTGTGTAGTTCCAATTATTTGCAAAATTTTTCATAGTGTTTGGGGATCAGGTCTGTTTGAGCAGAGAAAATGTCTTTCATTGCATAATCTCTTATGGAAGATTTTTCTAAAGCTTCCCATGAGCCTCTTTGGTTCACAACAAGGAAAGTATGGACACGAAATGGGAGCATTTGTGAGTTCTTATGCTGGTTGTGGAAAAGCTGGGTAGCAGCCTGTTGGAGAGAGACAGAATCCTGGAATCTACACAAACATTGCTTTTGCCTGGAATGTGTCCATTGAGGTTTGCTTATCGTTGGCATAAAGTCTGTTTTAAACAAGCAAATGCCAGAATTATCATCCCACACTTACCTGGATCTCATGCTGACCATCTAGGGGAAAAGTTTCTTGTAATGTGAAAACAAAGCATGGTTGATAAAGATGATATTTGAGAGAATGAATATGGTCAGACACCAAGTAAAACTGGGATAGCTGTTTCTTCCAGAAACTCCTTCCTTTTAAACCATTAGGTGCACTATGGATGCAGTGGTGTTACATTTTCTAATAGAATAGAGAATTAAAATTTTAAAAAATCAAGAACAGGGAGAAAGGTTTTTTGAACTGGCATTGAAGTTTGTCTATGCATCACCATGGCCTTTCTGCTTTCTACTGGCCAAACACGAAACGCAGGGCTTTAAGGGCCCAGTTTCACAGGCACACATCTGGCGAGGTAGAAGGTGTGTCCCTCAGCCACTGAACTGCATCCCAGCGTTTTCTCTCTAAGTTATATCATACCTGATTGATGCCCTTCGGCTTCGTGATTCTGCAGGGAAGACGAATGTTTATGGAATTACAGCAAGCTGAGCTCCCCAGACACACATACTCTCAAAGTGTGCCTGCTTCTATAAAGTGGGGAAGCTTTGATTAATAGGAATAGCACTAGACTTTAGGGCGCACTTTATTTCATTGATGAACTTTGAGGTGTCTCCTGCTGTAACAGTTTTGTAAACTGTAATCGTTAACATCGCTTATTCAGGATTTACAGGAGTGACTAACGTTGCCTATTTTTTCAGGCTGCTACAGGGATAAATAACTGATGTTGAAGAAGCAAATCAGGATCTCTGTGGAAAAAAAATGGAAAAAAAAAGAATTGTGTGTGGGTTTTAGAACCAGCAAATCATTTTTCTGAGGTGCCTGTAAAAGTACATGGTGTGATGTGACTGTTTTATAAAAGAAGGAAGGGTGATGTGTGGGCTCCATTACATAATATTATTGCAGAGCTTGAGCAGTGAAGGGGCACAATGGAAAAGGGATATCATGGAAATCAATTTGCAAAAATTAAAGTGTTTGTTCAAAACCTCCTCCATAACAGGATTAACTGCCAAGGAAATTAAAAATTATGTAAGAGGAATAGCTGAAGAGATAATCCAGGATGATCCAAAGGATTTTGCAGATATCTCTGTAATGTTAACAATCTTGTCATTAAATCTAGCAATTTAATGAGCTACATTCTTCATTGGTACAAGTACAGTTCCATGTACACAGTTAATACGTTTTTTATTTTGACATAGATCTAAGCTCGATACACTTGTTTTAGAGTATCATGTTGTGCATCAGTACACATATATTTAGCAGTGCACTCTTGTTGAAGGCAGTATATCTGTGATGATTAAAAAGCCCAGGATGTGGTTCATAAACCATTACTTTCAGAGATGTCTGAAACAAGTGCTTGAAATCCTGCTTCGTACTCGCAGTGATGTATAGCACCAGCTTGGATCTGCAGTTTCATCTGTCTCTTGGTGTTTGCTGCTGTCAGGCATTTTGACACATTCTACTTTTATTGGCTGAAAAACAATGTAATAGTAAATAAGAATAGAATGAGCCAGTTGTCTTCACAAGAAAAACACTTTAGAAAAGGTGCTGTGATTTCCTTGATGATTAAATGGTGCCTCTTGAATTTGCATGAATATCCTTGTGGAGTTACAACACTGTTCATATGAATGCAGTGAAGGCAATTTGGGTCCATCTTCATCTCACAGGTCACACCAGGAGCAGCATGTGACAAGATCTGACTCTTGGCTAGTTTCTTATCCTGTGCTCTGTTACTGTGAGTCTGCTGCAGTAGGAATGTGTTACAAAAGTCAGTGAGTGATTGCTGCCCTTCCCTCTCCTGCCTTTTGCTCTCTTTTTATTGCTTACTGCTCCTGGAGCTTTCTAGAGGCAAATTGAGTGCTGTCCTTAGCAACTCTCCTTGAAGTTTGTTGCGCCAATCAATCTCTTCTTCCCATGAATAGTCCCAACTTTCTTTCTTAAAATATTAATTTTTGCTTCACTTGGGCTTCTCTTGCTTCAGCCAGCTCTCTTTGCAACACAGCACACGTCTCTTCCTCTGAATGTGAAGTGTGCAGATCAACTCAGTGTTATATAATGTCCTAATTACTGTACTCACAGGTTACTGGGTTATAGCAGTACGCCAGAGGGTCAGTGAACCTTTTAAGTTAAATGAGGAGATGTATCTTCATGGGACCTAATTAGAAGGTGAAGTTAATAAAGACAGAAGGGAAAAAAATCCAGTGAGAAAGTCAGATACCTTCAAAAGCTGTTGAAAGAAGTCGTCTATTGGGGTCCTTTTTAGTACTAGCTAGGCTTTCCCAAGAAGTGTAGTGTGAGGATCTTTGCGAGAGCCTGATGACGAGGGCTGGAGGTTCCCAGGTGGCAGTCCCCTGGGGAAGCCAAGGATCTGCACCTGCACTTTCTTATGACACATCCTAGCAGGAGAGACCAGAGGAGCCAGAGGAACAGCAAGGAATGTGAATGGCTGCTTGCTTGGTGTTGGGAGGCTAAGCAGAGGATGGGGAAGCAGTAGAAGTAGTTTCCTGATGCTTTCTGCTTTAATGCTACCTGGGAACCATGTGCCAGAGGAGGGGAATCTACTGGAAGCAGAGACAACTTCCAGGGCAAATAAATCAGGAAAGCTCCTTCTGGAGAGCACAGAGACTGTTGGACCATGGACTTTTACTGATGCCGTGTATCATGGGACCCCTACATTTTTATGGAGACATTCTGTTGGGATTTTGAAGCATCGTTCTGAAGCACTGGGAAAAATAACTGCTCCAAGACTCAGTATTTCTGAATCATTCAATTACAATGTTGTTTTTAAGAACTATACATGGAATGAAAATAGATGTTGTGTCTCCCACACAGCCTTGGGCAGAAAAAATCATGATGACTTTGGAATGGTGTTTGTTGACACCATTGAATTGTATTTGAAAAGAAATTGCACTGCACTGATTTCCTTCATTATTAGTGATTCAATACTAAGAATAGAAATCTATTATTCTTATTATTCTGTGTTCATGTTCCTCACAGGAGTTTATGTAAGCAGGTCCCCATATCTATGTGTAGAAACATACTGGATTCTGTGTGAACGAAGTATTGAGATGTATTTTTTGGTTTGTTTTGCAATTTGCTTTTGTGGCAAAGACTTTTGTGGCAAGACTCTGGGTTTGACTTTCACACATTAATCTCATTTCCCACTTTATATATGTTCATTTTACCCTCAGATTCTTTCACCCTTTCATCAGCAGTGCAAAGTTAGATTCTCTCTGGACCCTGAACAGAGATAGGATTCCTCGTCAGTATGTAAAATGTACCTACACCTCAGTGTTTGGGTGTTTGCTAAGCACAAATATAATCTTTTATATTTATTAAATTATTTTTATAAGAACTTTACTTTTTTTTCTGTGGTTTTTATTGTCTGTTTAGATTTGGGCTATTTTGTAGACAGAACGAGAAGTAATAAAACTTCTGTGATTTAATTTTCATCACTTGTTGGCCCAAGAATATATTCTTTTTGTGACATTAATCTCTTAGAGAAAGTCTCACCTGTTTTATCTTTGTGAGCCAGGCATAATAAAGAGATTCTCCAGGCAGGTTCATGGCACTGTCTGTCAGGCTGGGTGAGCAAAATTATTCCTTCTTTGCCAAGTGCAAGAGCCTGCTGCCTTGATGCTTTGGAAGTGTGGGCTCCTTGCTGAGTTAGGTCACCCATGGAAAGAAGAGCAACACAAGGCTCTGGGAATGTCAGATGGACCTACAGGCTTCAGATAATCATAGAACCATGGAGTGATTTGGGGTGGAGGGCACCTCAAAGACCACATAGTTCCAACCCCCTGCCGTGTGCAGGGACACCTTCCACTGGAGCAGACACACCCAGCCTGTCCTGGAACATGCCAGGGGTGGGACAAAACTCTGGGTGCTCGAGGACACACAGAAAAACTTTGCAGTCCATAGGCACCAGCACTGCCATAAATTTGGACATTACTGCTAGAGGTGGCTTATGGATGCTAAAAAGCCTTAGCAGAGAAGTTTTCGGCTCTCAGCAGCAGTTTGTGAGAGCTCTGATCTTTCTCATGTGAAACTATGCAAAACATGATAAGGTTTTCTGTAAACAGACTTTGCTAATCTTGCACCTGCGTTTATAATTAGAATTGTTGTGATACCGACTAGAGAAATGAATAATGTGTGAATTGACCAATCACACTGATGGGTGGTTGGTTAGAGGTCCAATACCTCTTGCCTTTTAGGAAAACACTAAAAGAACTAAACACATAAAACCCCGTCCTTTATTAAATAAATAATTCAATTAATTCCTTTCTGCTGGCCACTCGCGTGTCTGAGTCCTTCATTGCCTCTTGGCACCGCCGACAGCGACAGTGGCTCATCCCAGGTGGCCTCCTGGCAGCAGCACTTTGTTGACTCCTGTTGGCAAGCAAGGAGTGCAGAGAGGAGCGTGCCAGCTGAGTTTCCTTGTTACTTTGGTGTGCCTCAGAGTGTTGCTTTGAAAAAGCAATTCCCTACCTGAACTAAGGAGCAGTTTTGAACTTGCAGTGAACAGAAGTCAAGTTACAAAGGTCAATATTAAAAGAAAGATTTTTGCTTATAATGTGGATGAAATATTCAGAATCATGCAGAGATATGTTTGGGCAGCCAAATTGGCCTGATGGATCTGGAGTTATCTTAGGTGAATGACACTGCCTTAAAGTAGCTGGTGACAGGGCTTTGCAAGTAGATGCTCAGGCACTGTGGTTCTGTCTTGTGGGTTTGTGTGTTTTGGGATTTTTGTTGGGTTTTTTTTGTTTGTTTGTTTTGTTTTGGGTTTTTTTTGGTTGGGTTGTTGTTGTTGTTGTTGTTTTGTTTTATTTTATTTTGGGGTTTTTTTGTTGTGAAGGAGTAAGAGAGATTTCAGCAAGTATTTCATCCCCAGATCCTGTGCATGACTGAACTCCTTCTAATGGGGCTGAAGCACTTTGGGACCTGTGAGATGGCATCGTCCAGCAGAACAGCAAACACAGCAGGTGGGAATGACTGTTCACAGAAAATTAAGATAAATCTAGATGTATAAGATTTGTCTTTCAGCAAGGTGTTTGAGATACCCACATTTGTGAGAAAGCATGGGGAAATGGTAAAGTGAAAATGAGGATGGCTGAGGAAATTATGCCAGCCTTCCCAGGAAATGGGGATGGACTCTGTGGATGTCACATGTGTCAGTGTCCTTGAAGCAGCCTGTCATCATGGATGAGATGAATTCCTATTCAGGAGATGCAAAAAACCTTCTGTAAATCTAGAAGAGGGAAGTTAAATTTTTTTTAGTATTATAATGGAGGGAAAAGAATTTGGATAAAGGTTGTAAAAATGCAATTGCTTCTTGTGTGTGGAAGTGACCTATGGAAGCAAAGTACCCAGCTGAAGAGTAGCGTTGGAAGAAACACAGAATTCCTTCGTAAAGCAGTTCTCTGTAGATTTGATTAAATATATTTTTATATTGCTGAAATAGAAGTTATAAGCTATATATACTGTGCTGTAAGCCTTGCACAGTTGAGATGTCTGTACTGTTTCACATTTATTTGTCCTGTGCTTTTGCTAGACTTTTACTGGTCTTCTGCACAGTTACACTTTTACTGGTCTTCTGCACAATTACACTTTTACTGGGCTGGCTTACACAGTTCACAAGGCTGTATTTATCACCCATTTTCTGCTAAAGCAAAGGACCTATCCTTATTGGGTTTTTTTTGGTTTTTTTTTCCAGTTGTTGGTGTAACTTCACCAAAGTTGTTACTTGTATTAGGTTTGTAAAAAGATTAAGAGCTGAACTTCCATTTATAGGGGAATAATGTGTAACAATTTCTGTATCTTCAGTGAATTTAGAAAATTCATTGCAGCACTGAATGTGACTACTGAGATGAAAAATGTGGGTTTTTTGAAGTTATTTGGTCCATTCATTTCTGTGGACCTCCAGTCCCAGCCCAAGCACAGACTTGGCTCCTCAGAAGCTTGTCCCTTTAAGCTGTCAGTGTTCATGTTGTCTGTACCAATATTCTTGGGGCATACCTTTCCCCATACATTAATAACCCAATTTTCTTAATATAGCAGGGCCAGTGGAATCATGGCTTTGTGGGAAGAGGAGAGGGAAGGTTGGTTAGCAAACAGTGAATGCCAGCCCAAAGCTGCCCTGAACTCATTGGAAAGTCCCCTTAGCTGAGTACTGAATGCTTAGCCTTGATGAAGTGGGGGTGTCTCACTGCAGTGTCTGAGTAGCTCCCCAGGATAACTGGCTGCGTGGGGGAGGGTCACTGCCACATCTTTTTAGTAGGAAAGAAAGATAAGAAATGAGGCTGTCCTTTAGCATGAATGATTTGTCATGACAAAATTCATAGGCCAACTGGGAATTGAGTTGACTTCAAGGGCCAGTCTGATGTTTTAGTAGAAAGACCAGGAACATTCCAATTGTCCAGTCAGAGGAATAAAATGAAGGTTGTATCAAACATGGATAACTAATATAAACCTTCCAGAGTAATTCTAGGCAAATGTCTTAATTCTGTTCCAGAAGTCCACTTTTCTGAATTGCAGAGTTTTCTGTTCCTAAGTCAAATGGCCCTAACAATGTGTGGGCTGATGGTCTGAAATCAAAATCAATTCCACTGGTTAATTATCAATTAGTCACCTATAGTTCTTTAAAAAATGCACTAATGAAGTTGCTCTGATTAGAAATATAAGGATATTGCATCGCTGGGATTTCCAAAGTGCCAGATCTTTCCATCTCCTTAGTCATACAAGGAGCTCCTTTAAATTCCCCTGCTAAGGTTTCTCAAGACACTTCACTGAATTGTGTCCTCTATTTCAAGCTAGAGGCAAATTAGTGCCAAATTATGTGCTTTCTCTGAGCTTAGCTGATGGGTAATATTTTAAAATATCATTTTGAATAAACTCTAATTGTCACAACAAATCTTTTTTTGGTAAACAGAATCTTCACATTTCTTTTAGTGCTTTATTTTCAGGCAATGCAGGCTATTGAAATGCATGAGAGGAAATTAAATGCCTGTGATTTAGTAAAATGTTCACTTAACGAACCAGTGGTTTTACTTATTAGCATTTTCTAGCAATTAAAATGTTTCTGGGTTTCAATTAAGGCAGTATATGCTTGTTCCATACACCTGGATTTTCTTAAGTTTAATGTCTCTTGTTCTCCCTTTTGAGATAAATTCAATACATGGGTAATTCCATATTTCTTTCTTTTTTCTTTTATTTTGGCATCACTTCTCTAAGCTCCAGCCAAAAGGAAAGCATTGCTATGCTACAACATGCAAGATGAGAACATTCCTTAGAAAGCCTAGTTTTGCAGGTGTAGGACAAGGAGAGAGAAAATAAATCATATAAGAGAAAATTAGGAGAAAAAGAAAAAAAGCATTTTCTTTTCTTTGGAAATTATATGTTTCTGTATTGCTTTTTGTTTGGGCAAGAAAATTAAATCAGCATGCCAAATTCTGAAGACACTAAAATTATGTGAATTCGGAAAATTTCGTCTTTACACCTGCAATGAAAATGGTCACATGGATCCCTTTGTTGGCCTCAGTTCCCTGGAGCCTCTGCCTGTGCTCAGGCCACTGCTGTGAATCACAGCTCCCCAGACTGTGACCCATATGCTGTGTCTGCAGAGGTGTTCACTCCTGAGCAAACAGCACCCACGGGAATCTCGAGGGACTGCTGTTCCCATAAATTGAGTCAAAGCTTTGTTAGCAGATTGGTTAATGTCAGCTGCCCTGAGTCTGTATGCTGGCTTTTTTCCTGGTGGAAAATTCTCCCTTATCTCTGTCGCCTCCAAAAGCAAAACAAACAGGAAAATAATAATTATTGAGCAGTCTTCAGATTTTGCTATGAATAAGCATAGTTGCAAAAACCAATTGGCTTTAGATATCACTACCAGAGCAAAAGCAAGGCTGAAACGCAGAATTAAGTGACTTGGCCATGATCACATGAAAGCCAAGAGGGCAAACATTGAACCCACATAACTTGAAGGTCTTGCCTGCATGAACCCTCAGCTGGGTCTAAAAGTTGGAGTTCATCTGATGTCACCTCTCGCAAGATGCATGGAAAATGATTTTTTAACTGTACAGTTTCTACTTTGTCATGAGAAAATAAAAAAAAAACCCGACAAACAGAAATCTGAATGAAACAGGAAAACACTTTTTGCTTTCATCTTCCTTTTCCTTTAATTTTCCATTTCCTTTCTTCATTTCAGATGCAGGGAGCCTATGGAGTATTTACAGTCTATTTATTAGCAAGAGTTATCCCCCATCTCCACTAATACATTTAGTGAAGGCAAGTTTACATCATTTCTGCCAAGGGATTTTATATTAGACAGAGGATAATGTTAAACTTTATAGATGTCAGTGATCATTTCCAGTGGGAATTTACTACATTGGCTTGATTTTGTGTTTCTGAGACTCTCATTACAGCTGTGCCAGGCTGTATATGGCAGTTTTGGAAGAGGAAAAGGCTCAGTGGGGATTTCAGTGTTCCCAGCTTAATGGTTTTTGTTAACAAAAAAATAAAAGCAAAGACAGCAATCAGGGATGAGTTTGGAGAGCTGCAAGGAGTCTAACGGGGAATACCCACAGTGGGGATGGTTTGAGCTGGCTCATTTCCCCTCTGGAAGTCCTGCTGCTGCCTGTGCTGCCCGAGAGCGCAGGTGTGGATGGCAATGGGGCAGAGCTGGAGGCAGGGGAGGAGGAGGAGAGGAAAGCACTGTCAGCAGGGTCTGCACAAGGGTTAGGACAACCAGCTAAGGATAAATCTTAAAAGACATGTAGCAGGTAAATCTTGCACCTTAATTACAGATGTCTTGTGAAGGAGTTCTCCTGATGGAAATACTCAGGTTGCCAGGTTTAAACAGAGGAACAGCTGGGCACTTTTTGGAGGCCAGTGGAGAAAAATCCTGACTGCCTGTATTTTAGGAACCTGAGTCAAATGCCCGGTTCCCCAGATATATGTATAACACTCTCCTCTTTAAACTTTAAACTACACTGAATGGAAATCAGGCACAGCTGAAGGAGGCAGAAGTAATAAATTCTGCCCTCTGTAAGGAACTGCCTGGTACAAGTACTGACTGAGGAGGAAAGATTCCTAGGCCCATTCCCAGGATTATAGCTCCTTTTGTTTGCAACCCACAGTGATTCTTTGGTGTAAAACATATAGCCACTTTAAGGGCCAGATGCAGATTTCCATCTCTCATGAATGTGCCCTATTAAAGCCTTAACCATCCAGGTGAACAAATCTGTGAAATAAATATGACTGAGCAGAGAGGTTTCTTTAACCAGCTTTGTTATCCACAGGCTCCAGGAGTTTTAAGTATATTCCAGAATGAACCACTAAAAATCAATTTTGTGCATTCCTAACATTTAAATTGTCTTTGTGATAACCATGGTGACCATTACAGCTAAGAAAAACTCAAGTGGGGAAAATACACACTTGTTTTAAATTAACAAATGGAAACTAGAATGGGAAAATGTGGTTAAAAGAGCCTAAAGAAGCTAACTGCTACTGCTCATGATCACTTTGGTGTTTAATGAAATCTTCATTCTTTCTTGGCTTGTTTATAACTCTGTACTCCTGTGCATTCAAACTAATTTTCTACTAGTACGTGAGAATAGAGGAGTAATTTTTGTAATCTGCTTTCTTTAACTGAAAAAATCCAGATCTAGTTTAATAAAGAGGCTCCAATTTCTGATCTGATTTGTGTGCAAGAGCCCAGACTCTCAAGGCTACAGAAGGAGATATGTACAGTTCCACATGGCTTTCAAGGGGTGAGGGGGCAGACAGATGCCTGCATATCCTTCAGGAGGTAGTCCTAGCACAAAGAAAGTTCAAGTGGTTGTAAGGAGATTTATGCTTTAATGGAGTACATTTTAAAGGTGTCTAGAGACCTACCAGAGTAGGTACACATTGATGAGTGTATATCAAGACAGCCAAGCAGGTTAAGTACCTAACTTTTGTAATTTGTATGGAAGTTAGGTGCCTACCATATTGAGCCAAGTTAATAAATCTCCCTAGCTGCTGCCTGTGCCTTGAGCTGTCCAGCACGCCTGTGTACTTAGAGTTTCAGCCTTACACATTTGTATCACCTATGAAAATAACATTTGATTGTGACTGCAAACTCCAGCCATGCTGCACAGTATTTACCATGGAAATGACCAACAAAATTAGGGGCATTGTCACTGAAGTGAAAATATTTTGTATAGCTCTAGATGTAAGCTACCATTTTGCATTATTTTGGCAGCAGTGACTCACTAGAAATGCATGCCAGTGACTATGGAGTGGTGAGGGATAAGCCCGGTTGTTCTGGCAAGACCTCACAAATGCTGTTCTGCAAGAAGGAGCTTTTCTCCCCAGCAAGTCTTTTGACCACAGCTGGCTGGGAGGAAGTCAGAGCCAGTACTTGGAGGAGAGACTACAATTTGTGCATCTCTGAGTCCCCCAAGAGAGGCTCTGGCAAAGGCTGGATGATAGGCAAAGAGAGAGAAGCAGAAGAGCTGAATTTAAATACTTTACCAGCAGGCTATTGTCTTTAAAATATTCATGGTTTTCTTTCATTAAAATTTTCCAACTTCTAATTAGAATTGGATGGGCAAGTTCTGTAAGAATGATTTTGGCATAAAAGCTGTTTCTCCATCAGCATGTTACCACATGGGAGTTGCATAAGTCTCCATTCTCGTGTGATGTGGTCTCACCAGGCTCAACAATAAGACCATTTGGCCTCTGAATAAGGCAGGGTACCATGAAGGAGAAAGACAGTTTGGGGCTGAATTGACATTTAACTAGTATCTGAGGAATATTCAATAAACTAGAAATAATTTATTCTTTCTTTAAAATTCTCTGAAATCTCTGGATATTCTTTGTCGCTGCAAAACCTTTCAACACTCTTGGATTATTTTTTTCTCAGTATTTCTGTTCAGCAGTAACCAAAGAAACTCTTTTCACTACAGTGTTAAAGATGGATTTGAATAACCCCTGGGATGGTGATTCTAATATTTTACAGACTCCTGAACCACTGAAGAAGAAAGAGCCCTTTCCTACCCAGACTAAGTACTGAAAGCATCCCCTGTGCCATGAGCACTTCTGGTGTTCTGCAAGGGGAGAGCCCTGAGCAAGAGGCTCCGTGGCCCCAGCTGGGAGCACATCAGTGCAGGCTCAACAATAGCACTGCCTTCTTTGCTTTCTCTGCAATGAAACCTAAGAATCTTGTTCCTGAATATCTGCATGAGGAAAATGCTGTTAACTCTTGTTTGGTTGACAAATCTCATAAAACGTACGGCCACAAGAAGTGTGCCACAAATCCAGACACTGGAGTGGGAATACAGGCCAGCTGAAGAACCAACCTTTCATTTTTTATGTAGAACTTAAGCTTTTCAAAAAATATTTGACTAGAACTATTCTAGATAAACTTATTATATGATCATAATTTACCTGGGAAGTCTAATTGCACATTCAGGATAATTGCATTCAGAGCAGAGCAATTGTATAAACGGTTTAAATAATTTTTTTCAGGTAATGAAGAGACTAAAAAAAAATCACAAATTATTTTTGTAAATTACAAGCATAAAGGAAGATAAATGTGTATAATACATTCCCTAGAAATTGTTTCATGTTACCCAGCACTGTATCTTCCTTTCCATTTGTCAGTGATGGTGAAAGTTATTGAATGGAGACCCTTGCAAAAGAGTTTCACTGGAAATGAATTCAAAGTCACCAAATGGAAATTCAAATAGACCCTCCTTTATATCTGTTTCTTTGCAGCACAATTACATTTCAGTAATTTTGTTTAGCACGGTTTTAATATATTGCTCATTTGAGGCCTGCTGAATAATTTCATGGGAAGAACTGTGTTGTTACTGGAAGAAATTTCTTGTCATTGCAAACAGCAGGAAAACACAGTTATTAAAAACTGATAAAATATTGCTATTTTTACTGCAAAATAACTAGTAGCTATTATTGGAACTGCTTAGAATTCATTTAATTTACTTTGTTTTCAATTAGGGTTGTGCATACAGAGAAGTTTGCTTAGGGTTTTGCCTTTAGCTGAACAGTAGCAGAGTGAGAGATACAGCACTTCAATGCAGTATTTGTGGGAAAAACACCACACATTCCTGCTGGAGCTAGTAAAACTGCCTGTGGCTAAGTCTGCTTAGTATTTGCCATTAGCTCTATTTTTATTGCTTTATCACTACACAGAACTGCTCAAGCTGAAATTTGCCACGCTTGCCTCTGCCTTAGGTAGGGTTTTTTGAAATATTTCAACCATAATTCCTCAGCTGTTCCCAAGAACGAATTTAGGAAGAATAAGTAACATGTAAGTGGTTTCTGCTTCGCTTGGGCAGTGTGCTAAAGATTAGCAGAGGGCTAAAATTCAGGGTGTGTTGCCTGTGGGGAAACATTATTCATTACCCTCTGCCAGGAGAGCTCATGGTAACAGGTCTGTGTCTCTGGGGGCTACATCAGGATCTATAGGGTCTGGTGAGGATAGAGGTGCACCTCGGCAGGACCAAGCAGACAGAGGGTGGGGACCCACCTGCCACTGGAAATTCAGATTTATCTGGGTGGAAGGGGCCGGCAGGAGAAGAGGAGGAAGGCCAGGGAGACCTTCCCTTTCTCCCCCATATAAAATGACAGAGCAGTGGGGATCTCCATCTGTCTGCCATGTGTTTGGGGAAGCCACCAGTGTGGCTTCCTGGCCAAGGTGCCACATGGTGGCACTGGGTTCCTGTGACCACTCAGGAGTGCTGTTAGCAGCAGAAAATTGCTTTAACAAGTCAGCCAGAACAAACGGTGTGGGTATCCCCAGCACAGCGATTTCAGCTGCTGCAGAAATACAGCCCAAGCCTGCATGCCCCAGGCAGGCACTGGCTCCCTGGGGCTGGTGCCACAGCTCTTCACACCAGGATGCCCATGCTTGGAGTGAGTCACTGGCCCTGGAAATCATTGGTATTCAGACTTGTTCGTTGGCATCCTTCTTGAAAGCTGCTGCTGAAACTCCTGGCAAGGCTCCCCTCAGCAGCAAGAAGTTGTTTTTGCCTGACCCCTGCTCCTGGCACAGAGCCTGCCTGGATGAATCAGAGGTTGGAGGTCAGAGCATCCTGGCCTCTGTTCCTGCCCGTGGACCATTCCTTGAATGAGGATGCAGGATGGTGGAGGCACTGTTAGTCCTTCTCTGACCTTTTAACAAAGCCAGGTGGGACAAGGTCTGGTTAATGGCCAGTCTCTGGAAAAACATCCTCAGTTTCTCTAACCATCTTAAAAAAAGCATGTTCCTCTGTGTCTTGGCTCTTTCTTAAGTGCTAAGGAAAAGTAAGGTAGTGAAGTGCTCAGGGAGGATCCAGAGAAAGTTCTTCCACTGCTTATTGCTACCGCTTATGAAAGTAAGAGTTTTGTATCTGTCTCTCAAGAAGCTGAGGGCTCCTACTTTTTTGACAGATGGATAATGGAAGATGCTGCAGAAAGTCAACTCTGACATGGTTAGGGATATGACCTGATGCCACAGTTAGCTTGTTAAGCCCACTGCCTTTCAGAATAAATTTGTCAAGGTTGTATTTGCACTGGAGTTGTTTATGACCTTGCCAAGATGAAGAAAAAACCCCCATGAATTCAGTCTAACAACAAATAGTTGTGTAAATCGCTGGCAAGGCATGATCTGTTTCTCCTGTCTAATAGTTTGTCCACCCCACCTGTAATGACCCTGGCCAGTTTTCTTGTTGAACTATGAGTCATCCAAACTACTAAAGTGCTCTTCATGTGACGTCTTGGGACTTGGTGTTACTTCACTTCCATAAAAATGCTTTGTTCCTTTGCAGCACAGACAAGAATGTTCTTAGAGAGTCTAAGGACTAATTCACATGTGCCTTTAATCACCTCTTTTTTTGAATTTAATTACTTTGAGCAAAAGATAGACCATACTACTTGTCCTCAGAGTTCAGGCTATTTCTACAATTAAAGATGATATTTCTGCAATTAAAATTGACTTTTAAAGCTGGCCTAGTGTGTTTTTCATTTTTTCATTATAATTTCCTGCTCTAAAGAATTTTCTTGTCTGTGAGTGAAAAAAGATCTTTATGCAAACTGAACAGTGGTTTTATTATTACCTTACTTTGGTTTTCTTGGAACAAAAAACTCATTTCACATTGTTACCTTTTTTCCTACCCATTTCATTACTGCATCATAATATCAAACTGATTTGTAAAATAATCCAGCCTTTATATTGCTGTTGTGGTGAATCTCAACCTAATTCAGGAGGTCTGTGTTCAGAAATAGCTCAAGCTGGTGTAAGCTGAAGTCTGACAAATCTTTCTCCAGCTGCATAGTGTGTTACCAACAAATGTCCATTTTGTGACAGTCACAGGACTTGTCAGGGATCGTTATCCTTATTTTAGGGTCTCCAGAGGGACCATGCTTTCTGCATCTCACCTGCAGACCATCATTTACAGCTCTGAGTGTGGCTGTAAATGCCATGTGAGATACCCTGGATCTGGGCTGATCTGACTGAGACTGAGGGCTTCCTTCTCATGGTCTGGTACCAAGAAAGCAAACCCCAGCCAGCACCTCTTTGCATCATCCTAACACCTGGGCAGGCATTTGTACTGATGTAGTTGAAATCCTGATGGATTTCTGGCTGATGGGGATAATTAAATATTGTCCCTAAAGCATGGGTGCAGATGAAAAAAAATTATTTTTAATATCTTGGATAATGAAGACTAATTCCATCTGTGTCTACAACTGCTTGGAAAAGAATGGAGAGATTTAACCACCCCCCTAGAATCATAGAACCAGCTTCTTGCATTACACAAATAAAATTGTTTGTTTGCTAATCATATGCCAATTCAAGAGATTTCTATTTGGTACAGTTTAATATTAGCATGCTCTGATAATTGCTAGAATTTAATTTATTCCAGTCTGCATCTGCGTGTTCCACAGGTGGCAATCAGTGGTCTTTCTCTTTCTCTGTCCCACGGGAGACACTGACCTTATCACTTCTTTCCTTGCTGAAATCCTGCTCCGTTCCCCAGGTACCAATTGCGTTTCCTTTCAGATTTGTCTAATTGATGGATGGAATTAAACTAAATTCAGAGCAATTGCTCTCAACCTTTAAATAGCAGCTGGGTTGTGGCTTCTATTTCAGACTTGAAGAGGAGCCAGTGTTCCCAAAAGAAGGGCTGTTGTGCCAAAAGCCTGCCTGCTTTGCCCAAGGACTGGTTTTGCTTTTTCCCCAGAAGCCTTGCTTTGCACATACACTCAGACCATTGGGGATACAACACTGCCCCTTTAGAGTTTCTACCATTCTAGACAGAATCTGCTTCACATTGATTCATACTAAGAAAAACGTTTTCTGCAGATTGCAGACTCCTGGATGCTAGCCAAAGCTGCCTGTGTCCCATCAGTATGCTGCAGCACAATGTACAAACTTCAAACAGGACTAATATATAAAGTCAACACAAATTATTATATTAAGTTCATAGCATCAGTTTAATTAATAAAAGCATAGCAACAGTTTAATATTAAAACAGCTTTATCTATTTTATGCTTTAAAATCAGTCTGCCTCCAGAAAGTGAGGTAGGATTTCACTCTGAGGTTTTGCGGGAACTTGTTTCAGATTAACCTGATGGCATAATATGCCCTTTAGAGCCAATAAATTTATTTCTTGTACCACAGTAGCTGTACTGAAGATAATACTGGGATGATACTTCAATAATCAAAATAATGAACTTTTTGAAGTCATGCTATTTCACTGTATTGCCTGAAGATGCAGTTCCCATTAGAGACTCATGGATACCTCCAGTATCTGAATCATACAGGGAGGTATTGCCTTGAGAGTATCAATTATCCAGATGCAGGAGAAGCTTAAAATACTTAAGTGAAGGAGAAAACTATATGACATTTGAATACTGCTTTTTATGCACAGCATTCAAAACTTGATGTTTATCACTCACCCTTTAGTGTTTAGAAAGGAAACAAAGCCTCTCTTGGGTCTTCCTCTAAGTAAATAAGTGTTTCCTTTCGTAAGATGCCTCCTCCAAGGTCAGGATTAACTTCTGTCATAGTCCCTCAGTTTTATGATATGAGGGGGTTATACCTCAGAGATTTTTTGGGAGAGGGGGGAAAGAGTAAATCTATATTGTCACACTCTAGAGTGGAGAGAACATAATTCCAGAAAGATTATAAAAGCTCAGACACCTTAATAAATTAATGTTGGAAACCTCCTTCAGTCAGCACTAGACTTCAGAATTACAGTTTAAAAGGGAAATACATCTATTGGCTGCACCATTTGACTTTTTATTGAGGTATATCTGCTTTGAGATGGTAAAGTCAAAAGCAGAGCTGACTGTACTCCTCTTTCACTTACTTTCCTTAAAAGGTTAAAAGAAAGTCAGACTTTGATGCTGTGGGGCTGTTTTAAAAGAAGTGTCACCTACCTCGATTGAAAGAATCTGTCTGTGCCCTTTGAGAGCCCTTCTAATTATAGATGCTGAGGTGTCCTTGAGCTTTGAAGCAAATGCTGTTATCCAGTTCAATATATTGTACATTGCAGATGACTGTTTCATCTTTCCATCCAAAAGTACAGTTTCAGCTTTTGGTCACAGGTTAACTTTAATTACATTACCCCTTCTAAAGATGAAGGCTCTGTAAGCACCTAAAAAGGTGTAATTCATTTACAAGTACACACACAATGAATTTTCTTCTTTTAAAAGTGATTTTATTTCCAAGAAATGGGTTCTTATTTCTCAATATTATGTTCACTTGATCATGGGCTTCACGAGAACGCTTTGATCACAGTGATGGAGTTACTGTTTTGTACTTGCTGAACGGGTTTTATCAATGTCTTGCCTTAAGAGGTCTTAGCTACATACTTCTTTGATGTGGTAGTTTAAACAAACTCTTCATTGTCTTGGTTATTTTCTCTGTGTTTTGGAGTATGTAGCTGTGGGTGTGGAAATCATCAGGAAGAAACACAGGTCATAGGAAAACAAGCCAAAGTCACAAACATATGATAAAGAATTATTTTAACAGACCTATAAAACAGGTTAAAAAGGTTTGTAAACAGAAGTGATATTGTTCAGGCTTTCCAGCACAAATTATCTCCTTTCAGTCTGAAACAGAAGAAGAAATCTTTCAGCTAAGTAGGGTGGAGAAGACTTGTTCTAAGTTTAACTTAAATATGTTTTTCAATTAATTAGTAACTGCTGGATTCCTGGAGCATATAGGTGGCCTCCCAGTCATGAGGACTGAAAGTCTGGTTTCACTCTTTGGCTTCAACGTAAAGCCATTAATCACTACTCTCTTCTCTTACACCAGCACCATCCCTCTAGAGCCTGCAATGAAAATGAGCAGCAATAACGGAGCAATTACCAACTCCCATGGGCTGACACAATTACCTCCACAGACCAGCCATCAACCTCAAGTCACCAAAAAGTCAGGGGCGCAGAGCCAGGCCCAAAGAGCACTCACAGCAGCCCTGAGGTGCCGATGTGAGTGCTCTTTGCAGAGCACTTGTGGCCCCCACCTTGCTGGTGAAAAGGGACTTCCTTGCAGGGAGGACGTTCCTCTGAGGTGAGAAATTAAAACTGCATTTTCCAAGGACCGTGGTAATGCCTGTACTGCTCCCTGCACATTTTCCTCACTTGCATTCTTGAGCCATCATAGCTATAATGATGCCATTACCACTTATTTAACCTGTCAGAGTATTTTACTGAGTTCTTAAACTATCAGCCCAGGATACGGCAGTAAGTTGTGCTGATGGGGTTTATTGTTCATGAAAAACACCTTCCCCATTCTAATGTGCGTGTATTTCCTGTGCTTGTCGGTACAATCTCCAAGAAAAAATACAAAGATTTTAAATTAAGAAATACAGAATTCCTTAGGATGCTTTAAATCTTATCTATAAGTTTCAGAGGGATGTCATTTATGCATAGTGTTCCCTTTAGGAGTATTAGTTACTTTTTTATTTGATTTTAGCATTTTTGAAAAATACCAGACTCTTCGCAATAGAACTACACAAAACTTTAGTTGCAGGTCACCTTCTTAAGTCGTTGGGAGATTATATTCAATAAATAAATTGAAACAACTCAAACATTACAGAAATTATCAGGAACAAGAGTGTGTTGTACAAGAGCATTTTAGGGATGACATAACAAGATAGACACTCTGATAGCTGCTCTGGCAGATCTCCTAAAGCCAATAAGCACGTACAGTAAGCGTGGTGCAGAACACCAAAGGCAGCTTATTACACTTTCTCTGCTTGATCACAGATTAAATTGAATGTGAAGAGAAAACTTCAGACAAAGAAAGTTTCTTTGTGTTTCCCCAAGAAAGTGACTCATCTGAATTCTGGTGGAAATACCCCTTTCAGCATAAATTAATACCATAGGTCTCAAAATTTCCCACATTACTATAGTGATTATATACTCCACATACATGAATTCTGCAGAGAGGTATAGGTTTCATCTTCTGTGGCCACCAAACGCTCAAGTCTGTTACAAAAGCATAACAACATGCAAATGAGAAATTTCAGTTTCGTATCAGATAACATATACTGGATATTCACAGTGCTTAAAAAATTGCATCTATACCTGGAGCAGTTAATTTTGATTTTGTTACTGATTTATAAGAGAGAATGCCACCATATCACTGACATAGTACAAAATCAAGTTCCACTTCTCAAATATTTTGGTGGGTTTCCCTGGCTGCCATTGTGTTCTGTTGCCCTGGACATGCAGGTTGAGTGCCATTACTGTTGATACGAAGGTGAACTGCAAGTCTTCTAGGCTTTTGCCCATTTCTGTTCTATGTTTTTCCAAAGAGGAGTAGGTACTCTGAGCCATTTATCTGGAATTAGTTTCTCACATAATTTTCTTAAAGAGAAAGCAAGTAAAATATCCCGAAGATTGAAAACTAGGGAAAGGAACAAGCTAAAACATAACATATACTGCCATGTTTTTAGAGAGAAAATATAGTGTCGTGTTTATGCTCGCTTTTCTTTGTGTTGCTGGATATCACACAAGCCAAAGAAAAATTACCCAGGATGTCCTTATTGATGTTGCTGATCATAGAACCATAGAGTCACTTAGGTTGGAAAAGTCTTTTTAAGACCATCAAGTCCAACTGCTAACCCAGCACTGCCCAGTCCACCACTAAACCATTTAAAGGTGGATCACAAGACCTCAACACAAAACATTGAAAGCACTTTTGAGTTTGAGAACAGACTAAATTGTCCGTAAAAGCAACCAAGAAGACCTGTCATCTAAATTGAAGTATGCTAATGTGTTCTCATAGATTTGACAAGAACAAATGCACCGTCATGAAAGTATCAGGCATTGTTGTCTCTAGGTTATTGAGATTTGTTTCCATCTAAATAGCCCTGAATTTTACCTCAAATGTACACAAGGACTCCAGTGGTTTGCATAAACCTGGAATTTTCTCAATTCTGTGACAGTCTCCCTGATAATTAAATGGTAGAAATTTGAAATGAAAAGAAAAATTGAAGCTGAAGAATACATTGAAAGAGAGATATGTAATCATCTCAAGGTAATATCACACTACTTTACATCCTGCAACCTTTAAATAGATACTGTTAATCTAGAAATCATGCCCATTATTTTTCAAAACCTGCTAACAAATCTTAGGCACCTTACTAAGAAGCAGTAGAAACCATAGGATGGTTTAAGTGCAGAAACTTGTACAAAAATGGAAGTGCTTTCTCCAGGACGCTCTAGTGTCCTGCAAGTGTCTCTCCAGTTCCAGCAATTATCCTTGCTATACATTATCATATCACACATTTGGGGACCTTTTTCAGCACTCCTTTCCTTTTGTTGTATTGAGAAATATGTCTGCATGAAGAGGAAACATGGACTAGGGACACCCTTGGAATGATATTGTCAGTAGGGCTGAAGTATGAGGCAGTTTGTGAATGATAACTACAGATTACGTAGAAAGAATTTAAGTAACAAAACAAGGAACGACATTGTGAGGAACACTGAAACAAAGATAATTGCATTTATAAGTATCCTAATAGCCTGGATTTCGTTTGACATAGTCCCTCAAAGATTTCCATACCATATAGATACATTCTACTGGATCTTTTACATAAAAAACTTTGCTGATTTCTCTGCGGATTCAGACTAGATTTCCATTCTCATTAACTACCTTCACATTTCATTTTGAGATCACAGGTTAAATACTTCTTTGGAATTTCTTAATTAAGAATAAATGTAATGTACTTTCTGAGTATATTCTGCCAAATTTCCAAAGAGATTAAGGCAGTTCTCAGAGGCAAATTGGTACTTTACACACATATTAACTTCACAAACAGAACTGCTAAGGACTTTTTTGAGTCCGGTAATTACTGATTCCAGACTTTGACTTGGCAACCTGTTGTCAAAATCTGTCTTTCCTGCTGCAGGGGAGGGGCTTCAGCATCCCCCAGCCTCTCCAGCACAACCCAGCTTCCTGTGTCAGCTTCGTCAGGGAGGAAGTGGCAGGAGCAATGTGGCCACCTACGAGGTTCTGCAGGTACAGGTGTGCTCACTTCTTCTCCCCTGTCCCTGCACTGGGGCAGACAAATTATCTGACTTGCACAGCCTGGCATTTTGTCTCCAGATGAGTGAAATAATGGTATAATGGTCTACAAGACATCTGGACTTTTCTGTCTGGCTGCTTGAGATGTCTCTTTGATTCCCACATGGTCAAAGATTGCTCTGTGTTGTGCCAGGAAACAGATGGGCATTCCCTCCACACAGTTGGGGACCACTTTGGAAATAAAATAACTGAGGAAATCTTTAACACAGATTTAAAAGATTGTAATTAATTGGTTAGATTTCTTTTTCCCTTTCTTTTTCTCCCCTCCCCCTTCTTTCTCCCCTTCTTCTTTTTCTTCTTCCTCTCCTCCTCCTTCTCCTCCTCTTCCCCCCCCCATCTTTTATCTTTTTCTCTTTTTTTTTTCCACATGGTGTATTTTTGTAATATATCTTCCCACTTTTTATTCTGGTCCATAACAAGACTGATGAGTCACTGAAGCTATCAATGGGATTTTTCCAGCCACCCTCACACTGCACACACTGCACTCCAAGGTAAAGGTCTTGATGACCTCTGGAGGCCAAAATGAAAAACTTTGGAAATTTTTACCATGGGTTTCTGGAAGAAAAGAGTCGACCCAGTGCTCTCCACTGCCATTAATAAGAATATCCCATTAAGGATGAGTTTCAATATATGGAAACTGAGGATGAGGGTAGAGGAATTGTTTTATCAAAGACCAAATGTGCCTGATATAGACAAAAAGGCAGTATTTGTGGCTCTGCAACAATGTATATTGATTATATTATGGGGCATATTGAAACAGCCTGAAATTAAGTATGATTTTTTAAGTTTTCTCATGCTCTTTCATGTTACAGAGATTCAAGTAAATTCACAAACCCTCTTTTCCAAGTGTGATCTCTTGCCATTATATTCACCTTACTTGGCTGCTCAGACAAACCTCTATTTTAAAAATTTCTTTGCTACAGAGAGGTTTAGATTACTATAAACATGTGATTCAGTCTGGTTCCCCTTTCCTTAAAGACTGTGGAAATCAGTTATAATGAATGGCAAATGATAAACTGGGCAGAAGGTGCACTTTAATATTGAAAAGGGAAATTCCACAGCCTTTGATATTCAGGTAAAACTTTGATTGAGCTAAACAGATGCTTAAATTCTATTGAATCATTGAGGACTTAACCACCCACATAAAATCATAACCATGCTGAAAATCTTTGAAGAATCAAAATTATCCTTGTATTTACCCAAGATGGAGTGATCCACAGTATCAGCTCTATAATTTATATGTTTTAAACATCCTCTAATACTTTTAGCATTTATCCTTCTGACACTTACCTTTTGTCTTGCCACTTTTAGTGTTTAAGATTGGAGGGGACCCTTTAAACAAGCAGCCTGATGATCTGCATGAAAAGGCTTAATATTGGTCCCATTATCCCTACCTAGAGACCAGTTACTCCTGGTTAACTGAAGCACAGCTTCCAGAAAGCCACTTAATCCTGGCTTGTGGTTATCAAATTTATTCCTCTGATGTCTTACTCCAGTGGTCGAGGCCTGTCAGTTTTTGAAGATTGCTTTATTTCTCACCTGGCTGTGGATTGTCGCCCTACACAGGGGCAACATAGTTCCAGACATTGCCTTACACCGGGGCCAAGGCAGTTTGCAGTATAACATTGTGGTACCATCTGCAGTAATCACACATGGGAAGAGCTACAGCGGGTCACCGACCTTATGGGCAAGAGCTACAGCGGCTCACCATCCCTCTCAGAGGCACGGTCACCCATAAAGCAGTCCAATCCCAGACTTGCTTGGGCAAGAGCTACAATGGCTCACTGTCCTTCCCAGAGGCACGGTCGCCCAAGGCAGTCCAATCCTGGACTCACATGCGTAGGCTACTCACGGCTCTCCT
>VWZT01013650.1:999325-1020970 GCA_013397055.1 Pachycephala philippinensis | reverse complement strand
AGGCCAAGGCTGCCTACAGCCCACTCTTGTAACCCCACAGTGGATGACATCAATATTCAGCCATTGACTCTCTATGTGCTGATCTTTGCTAAAATTGAGTCCTTTTGCATCTTTCTCCAGCAAGGCGATCAACTCGTGTCATTTCCCAGTCCTTTCTTTGACAGGATAAACAGACTCCTTAGTTTTCTACTGCAAGAAAATTTAATATTTTAAATTGAATTTTATTTTTTTTAATTTAACCTAATAATTTTCAATATTTTCAATGATTTTTGTCATTTCAATTAATTTTAATATCCTTTAAAATGTAGGCACCAAAACTGTTACCTTCTGTAGTAGTACTCAGTTTCTCATTTAAGATACTTAAATCTTTTAAAAGTGCCTTGTGCTGGGACAGAGGGTCTTAGTCTCTTTGCATGACCTGCACCCCATGTTCCAACACATACAGCATTTCTTTTGGCTCAGTTATAACGATTTGGACTCAACTTGTGCTCTGGACTCCACTTGTGCTCTGTTGAGAGCATTCTCTCTTGGTGCTCTGCCCTCATTGCTGTAGACATCATTAGATAAATTCCTGTATATAGGCTTAAGCCAAATTGTATTAGGAATGATTTTATATTTATTTCTAGAACACAAATAGAAATTATGAAGAGTATCACTTAGCACTAATTTTGGTGAAAACCAGTTAAGAGATGCCCTCATGGATTGCCCTTTCAGATCTTAAAACATTTTAGTGTAAGGTTATTGATATTTTAAAGTGCCAGTTTCTCAGCTGGGATGTGTGTGTATGTGTGTGTGATGATAAAAAATAAAAATACATCCATTACATCTATTATGTATGTATAGTACAGCAATCAGAGAGGAAGCAAACTCACTGAAGAATGAAATCAGGTTTGTTTTGCCAAGTCTTGTTGCAGTCAAATTGTGTTGAGTGACTTTCATTGGTCTAATCACTATTAATTAATTTTTATATTTGGGGTTGAAGTCAGAATAGCTGCATTCTTCAGCTGCCCACAACAAGCTGCTGGTCAGGTCTGAACATTTATTGTGTGGAATTTTGTTAAGCACTATGAGTTAACAGTACTGAAGGTAGCTGCATCAGTCACACATCTCCTTGCCTAGCCCTTTTGTGCTGATACTTACTCAGGTCAGCTAGTTTAAAAATAGCTGGCAGTTGGAAATAACATCTTATTTTTCAGTGCCTTTTGAATAATAAACACATTTTATGTCTTCATGAATAAGTGAGCTGTTCTGTTTCCTTCCAAACAAAAAATTATTATTATTGTTTATTGAAAACTCTACTATTTTCCTTCATTACTAGCTGTGCTATCATTCTTCTTCATGACAGGTATATTTAGTATACTAAGATTTCTTTTTCTCCTAGTACAGTTGTTTTAATTCCATATCACCATTTACACTGCTGCTCAGTTGTATCTTTTCCGAAGTTCTTACCTGCTGACTTCTGTTCCATTTTTCTGTGCTCCAAAAGCTTACCCTGATTTGTACTGACTGCTGTCTATTTCTCCCATTTCTCTTTGCAACATCTGTTACTCAACTTACCACCTTCATTTTGCTACTGAACTAAAAGGAGCTTTTTGAAAAACATTACATCTTTTCAACTGTACATCCATGGCTTTTTATCTAAAGAGTTCTCTGAGGAGCCAGAAAAAAAAAAAAGATGGCCAGTCAGAGAAGAATCACTTCTCATAATTTCCTTCAGCTTGACAAAACTAAGCCTTATTCTCTGTTTTTCCACACTGAATGTAATCAGATTGTGATCACTGATATCCAGGCTTTGCCAGCTTCCTCTGCAGTCACTGCTGCAAAGTCCCCTTTTGGGCTTACAGCAGCTGGATATCCCAGCATCTTCAGCAGTCCTCAGCTGAGTCTGGTTTGAGCTATTTCCCCTGGGCAGCAAGGTGAGGAAAAATAATGATTTCTCCTAACCAGAGAGGATGATAGGAAGTCGCCTCAAGTTGTTACAGGAGAGATATAGATTGAATATCGGGAAAAATTTCTTCACCAAAGGAGTTGTCAAGCACTGGAACAGGCTGCTGAGGGAAGTGGTGGAATCACCATCCCTGGAGGTATTTAAAAGACATGCAGATGTGGTGTTTAGGGACAGGGCATAGCAGTGCACTTGTCAGTGCTGTGTTTACAGTCCTACTTGATGGTCTTTGAGGTCTTTTCGGTCCTAAATGATTCTATGATTCTGTGAAATGGTTCATGTCTTGCTTCCTTCTGTGGGTAGACCAAAAAACCTGCACAAGCTTAGTGTCAAGCATCCATCTCACTTAATGAGTCATTTTGAATTTCAAAATTATTTACACATGGGGAATGAAACCAGAGCAAAAAGGGAGTAGAAAAATGCTGCAAAATTTTGAATAGAAGCACCATAAAGGCATTTCTTCACTACTGCAAGAATCTACTGTTACAAACCCACTTGAAAGCTCTACCACTTGGGTTGGAAACAACGTAGTGGGGGGATTTTTTTCCTCTGATGCTCACTCATTTTTAATTACCTTTTGCTTCCTAATAAATTTAGAACACTTAAATTGAAAATAGCTGTGATCCACAGCCCCCACTCAGTATCAGAAATCTGTATGCAATTGCACCCAACGTTTCAGTTTGCATAACTTATTTGTGACGTTATTAAAGCTGCTTGCATAATAAAATAAATGCAGTTTACATTTAGTAATGTGTCTGTTCACTTGCCTGTAATCAAACTGACAGCTTTTCCTTTAAACAGTCAATCAAGTCTCCGGTTCTTTCTGGCTCTGTTTATTTGATTGGAGTTGAGATGTCATAAAACAGAATGGAATATTTTACAAGTTCTGATTACATGCTTTGACTTTTTTAGGACTGCAATTTCTTTCATTCATAAAAAAGAACCTCTGAATTATTAAAAAAAAAAAACAAACCCTAATTTTCATTTCACAGTTGATGCTACAGTTACCAAAACCACAGTCTGAATTCTAAATGTTTTTTCTCTGTCAAAACTAGCTCAAAAGCCTACACATTAAGATCTTAATTGATGAGATTATAGGAACAATTTCACGAATAAGGCATATTTTTTCCAGGCTATATCCTCTGAATAGAGTTTTATTTAAGGATAAGACAAAATTATTCTGCTACAGAACAGAATTTAGGAACTGAATGATACATCTGCAGCTGGAGTAGTAGGTGGTTATTTCAAATAAAAAATATCGCCTAACATGTTTTTATTACTTAGAAATTAGGTACATATCCTAAGTATGCCTTAGTGTGGCCATGTTAGCTGTTACCAATCACCTTCATTATTTCTATGTGCCTTAGCGAAGTTTCCAGGCAGTTTAGCTCCATGATCTTGCCAGGCACAGAGGTGAGACTGACTGGCCTGTAGTTACCCAGATCTTCCTTTTTTCCCTTTTTAAAAATGGGGGTCATGTTTCCCCTTTTCCTGTCAGTGGGAACTTCACTGGACTGCCATGACTTCTCCAATATGATATACAGTGCCTTAGCAACTTCATCCACCAGCTTCCTCAGAACGCTGTGCATGCATCTCATCAGGTCCCACGGACTCATGCACCTTCAGCTTCCTGTGATGGTCTCAGACCTGATCTTCTCCTATGGTGGGCAGTTTTTCATTCTCCCAGTCCCTGCCTTTGCCTTCTGTGGCTTGGCTGGTGTGGCTGGAGAGCTTGCTGGTGAGGAATGGGGCAAAAAGTCATTGAGCACCTCAGCCTTCTCCACATCCCAGGTAACCAGGTCTCCTGTTTCCCTCCAGAGAGGGCCCTGCCCTCCCTTTAGTCCCAACCCCTGAGCTCTCAGTCAGCTCCTCATCCGTCTGCAGGCAGAGCTCCTTGTACTTCAGCTGCACATTTACATAGACAGAGACACTTCCTCCTGGTCTCCCTGCCTGTCCTTCCTAAAAATGCCTGCATTCGAACACTCCCATTCCAGGATCCATCCCACCACATCTCCGTGATGCCAACAGGATCACAGCATTGCAGGGGTGTGCACAACTCTAGCTCCTCTTGTTTATTCCCCGTCATCTGTGCATTTGCACAGAAACATTTAAGATGGACTCTCAATGGGGCAACAAAGTTGGTGAAGGGTCTGGAGAGTGAGTCATGTGAGGAGTGGCTGAGGGAGCTGGGGGGGTTAAACCTGGNCTGTTTCCCTCCAGAGAGGGCCCTGCCCTCCCTTTAGTCCCAACCCCTGAGCTCTCAGTCAGCTCCTCATCCGTCTGCAGGCAGAGCTCCTTGTACTTCAGCTGCACATTTACATAGACAGAGACACTTCCTCCTGGTCTCCCTGCCTGTCCTTCCTAAAAATGCCTGCATTCGAACACTCCCATTCCAGGATCCATCCCACCACATCTCCGTGATGCCAACAGGATCACAGCATTGCAGGGGTGTGCACAACTCTAGCTCCTCTTGTTTATTCCCCGTCATCTGTGCATTTGCACAGAAACATTTAAGATGGACTCTCAATGGGGCAACAAAGTTGGTGAAGGGTCTGGAGAGTGAGTCATGTGAGGAGTGGCTGAGGGAGCTGGGGGTGTTAAACCTGGAGAAAAGGAGGCTCAAGGGAGACGTCATTGCTCTCTAAAGCTCCCTGAAAGGATGCTGTGGCCAGGTAGGGGTTAGTCTCTTCTCTCAGGCAGCCTGTGACAGGATAAGAGGAAATGGCCTCCAGCTGCAGCAGGAGATGTTCAGATGGACATCAGGAAGAATTTCTTCACTGAAAGGGTGGTTAAGCCTTGGAATGGGCTGCCCAGGGTAGTGGTGGAGCCACCACCCCGGAAGTGTTGAAGAGAAGACTGGATGTAGCACTTGGTGCTATGGTTTAGTTGATAAGGCGGTGTTTGGTCAAAGGTTGAAACCCAATGATCTTGGAGGTTTTTTCCAATGTTAATGATTTTATCCTTCTGTGATTCTCAATGCAGCTGGCTTACTGCCTGGAGTGTCTGTAGTTCCTTGCTGCTGCTCTTCAGCTGCTCTCCTGCTGACCTGTAAATCCTCTCCAGGCTCTGGGCATTTCTTGCTGGCCCTGGTGTCAAACTGGTAGGAGTGGGATGGCCTGAGGCTTCTCCTCCCCAGCAACTGTAGTTTGAGCCTCTTCCCCAGCTCAGCAAGCCTGTGACCAAAGATCTTCCCCTCCTCTGACGGATGGACCCCATCACTCCTCAGGCTGCTCAAAGCAAGTCCCATTATCCAAGTACCCCTGGCTGTGGCACCAGTTCTGTAACCATTTGTTGTTTTGCCAGATTTGACTGTCCCTTTCAAACCCTTTCCATTTTACTTTTGGGAGGATAGATGAAAAAGCTATCTGTGTTCCAGATGCCCTCACCACTGCTCACAAGGCTCTGTAATCCTTGATGCTCTTCAAATATTTCATATCAATCCTCAGTTTCAATTTGTGATATTTGGCAGACTGCGTGAGCATCAAACATGGCCATATTTTTATTCTTTTCATCTTACCCTTTGATCTTTTCATATATTACACACAGATACTTAATGGTCTTACTGCTACAGGCCTCATGGGATCCTACATTCAAAATACCTCTCTGGAACATATAGTCAAAATAACCATTTGAAATACTTATGAAAGCACTATGATTAAATTAACTTTTTGTATATAACCTGATATAACCACAAAAAAAACTAGGGCAAGTTTTTCAGTCCTGACTCTTTTTTTGGTGTATCACTATATTGTAGTCTCAAGGAACCCAGTTTTAAGAAGTGATAGGTACTTTTAAGATACTATTATATGAGGATTGAAAATTTAGATTGCAGCATTACTGAGTTGTGACTTCTAATAAAGATAAATAAGAATCCAAACCAGTGATATACCATACACATATTGGGAATACGTGTCATTTATAAATCTCTTCAAATACACTTTAACTGCGTGACAAAAACTTTGAAAAAATTATAGCATCAGTTTAGGATATCCTTTCCTCATGAACAGTTTAAATGGTACATATTGCTAATAGGAATGATAGCCCCACTAGTATGTATATTCCTATATTTATGGGTACATGATCTGAAAAAGCATTATCTTGAAGCAGTCTTCCAGAGGGAAGACAGGCATGGGGTAAGTAAATGTAAGAAGCATAAATCAGAATTGCATTCTTTACTTCAGAATCTAATGGATTAAATTTGTATGATGGGATTAATGCTCTATTCTGAAGCTTTAGTTGTGTATAATTCCACAAGACTTAACATGACTAGAAATTACCAAAAAAATAAAGAGAATATTCTGTTCCCTGAAAAAAAGGAAAAAGCTGCAATAACCCCAAGAGATGGAGACTTACGTCCTTCTTACCTAACTTCAGCTACCTAAAAGTGAGGCACCTGGGCTAAACCAGCTCTGCTTCCTGCTTAGCCAGGGAGATGGACATCCCTAAGGCAGTAACAGCTTCAGGGTCCACCTCAGCACAGTTTGGGCACCTTCTCTCCTAACAGCTGTGGAGACAGTCCAAGTACACAGAGCTCAGATGTGGATTTTGCATGACCACGTTTATGTAAGAGAAATCTGACCTAGACATAAAGACTGGTTGATTATTGTACTATTAATTCCCTCTAACTACAGTTTTAGCAGCTCCATAAAAGTGAAAGTCTTCTAAGTATCTCATTGAGTGTAATAATTAAACTTTACATTATGAATCTAACTTTATTAGGAAACCAGTCTGAAATTTCAAGCCTGAAGGAACTCTTATCCCTGGCCCAAGTGTGGTGAATTCTAATAATTCTTCCACATTTTAGTATACTGAAGAAATTAAAAATAATTTGCTGTATACTTGCTTTCTGTACTCTCTGACTGCAACTCATAAATGAATTGACAGTAGACATTAAGGTGTTCTATCCAAATTATTAGATTCAAATTAATATGATTTATAGACAAAAAAAAAAATTAGAAGGTTAACAGGAATCCTAACCTCTATTAGAAAGGAAAAATAATTGTGAAGAAAAGAAGAATAAACACTTCTGGATGTATCAGCAGTCTTTCAAACATTTTTTGAGAAGATACCCTGATAATTACATCGTTTTTGAACGTATGGGAAAATTAAATCATATACCAGTTCAGTTCAGTGACTGAAGTACATTTCACTGGCTCTCCAGCCATTATGAGAATGTTTAGCTGCTACAAACAAAATCTAACCATCTAATTTATCAAGGTCCTGTTTGTGGAAATTAAAAATAATAAAAAACTATTTGGTCTAGTTCTTTATATCCATCTTCTTGGTGCCACCAGGGAAGGAGCCATGGGAGGAAGATGGCTGACAATGCAGAGGCACCAGCACAGTACAGAGCTTAGCAGGGCAGCTCGGTGCTGCTCACGGGCTTGGAGACCCTCATCCCCTGAGCTTTGCTTTGGGCTCCCCCGGGGGCAGGCAGGGCAGCAGGGGAAAGCAGGTGGTGACTGGTGACAGCGACAGCGCTTTACCTTGCTGGATTCACACTGGTTTTTTGCCAAACATAAATAATGCTCTTGACTCATGGTCATTAGGGCACTGTAAAAGCATTTGGTGTTTTCCCCTGCTGTGCTTGTGCTTTAACTGCGAATAACTGACAGCAGCAATTTTGTTCCTCAGCACAGCTGTAACTTGATATAGGGTCCCTTGGACTGGTGTCTCATTGCTACTGCCTGCACGTTGCAGAAAGAGAAGTCTTTATTGGATGTTTCATGGCAGTTTGGATTTAGCTGAGCTTTTCCTGGTCCTCTTATGAAGGCTGCTGAAAGTGGCTGCCTAAAACCCTTAGCAATTTTGCAGCTGCTTTGCAGTGGAGCCACAGTTTCAATGCTTCACATGCGAGCGACTTATATAAGCAGAGAAGAAAAATGGGAGATCCCTTGCTCACTAAAACAAGAATAACCCTGGACACAGCCTCTTTGCAACAGGTTTTCCCCAGCCTTTGAAGACAATATACTTAAAAGCTGCCATCCAGCTTTTCCCAGTCACAAAGTTACCTGCTAATTCTCAGATTTTGAAAGTGGTCACTTAGGACCTAAAGCAGCCCTTCAAGATGCTCCAACATGTGGCCATTGGCTCCAGTACACAGGATAAAATTATATCCTCTGACCAGTCATCTTCTGTTTTATAGCCCAGCTCTTCCATCCCATGTGCTCCCACTCAGCTGCATTTCCAGCATGCTGAGTAATTGGGCTGCTTCATTTTAGAAGGGGGTCCCCAAAAATCAAAACTCTCATCAGCAAGTGCTGAAAATGTTTCGTGTGCAGGGATGGCTTTGTTGTAACTGTGATGTGGGTACAACTCCTGCTTGCATCTGCCAGACAACTCCCAGGAAAAGGCTTATCAAATGAAAAGAATAACTCTTTTCTGCCTGTCTAAGATTATTTTCTACTCTGCTCCCCCAAGGAATGTCCATTTCAATGGTGTTTTTCGAATGTACTGTTGAGTTGTTGGTAAACCACAGCTGAACCTGTTTCAAGCAGAGAGATGTTCCTTGAGAACTGCAGGAACAAGCGATTTGTTTGCTTCTGATGTTGATGCTGACTATTGGTCACTGAGGTCAGTGTCATTGTGAGTCTCACAAAATGGGTGAGTTCACTTTTGCTTCATGAGCAAACTCTTCCATGCCTTCCAGTCTGAAGCACAGTGAGGCTCTGGGCACCCTGCTGCTCCTGGATCCCACCCTGTACAGCTGTATCCTAGCAGCAAGTCCCCTTGTTCAGGAGCAGACGTGCCTGGGATTGTCTCTTTCTGTCAGATTCAACTACAATTAGACCAAATAAAAATTGCCTCTGTCCTCACTGCAGCTTGGCCTGTACCTTGGTGGTCCAGAGGAGCATCCTCTGGGAGATACTCTCATCCTGGGAAGGGTTTGAGATCAAGGTGCTTTGTTTTCTCAGTTAGTGCTCTAACTTCCACACAACTGTATAAAATGTAGGATGACTTTTGGAATGAAAATGGCCCTGGCTGCTGGGTTTGTGCTGGGCTCGATGCTATCACATGCTTCATAGTTAGCCCTCAAGGAAGGCAGGTAGAACCCACCCACTGCTCTGCTTCAGTTCCTGGTGGCCAGAATAGCAGCAGTTTTATAGATACTTATCAGAAAATTGGAAGAGATGGGGCTAGAAATATCTCCAGGCTACATTTCCTGCACTGTTCTGGATAACCTTTGGTTTTGTAACTGGGGAGGAAAAAATTCCTACACGTTGTCAGTATGATGCATATACCTCCTTTACAGGACATGACATGAAAATGTCAGGCCAGAAATATTTTGGAAGATGTCAATCAAATGCACACCTTCCTCAGTGCTATCAAAGCATCCAAGAAATACTTTATCTTGAATGCTTCGTGGCAGGAAGAACTGCAGGAGGCAAAAAATTGAAGTTTTTTGAAGTTATTCATGGGTCCATTTATCTTAAGTAAGACAAATTTACATGTTCTCTGGGTACCCAGCCTGAGCAGTGTGCAAGACACCATTTAAATGGATCTCTGCTAGTTTTCAAAAAATTCAAACTGCTGTTCCTTAGATGAAAGGTCTTATTTATAAACACAGCTTCCCACATTAAAAATGGAAATGCCAGGCCAATATGTCATCTTAAATTAAGCAGCAGTAATGCTCAGACATGGCCAATCCATCTAATTTGAAGCCAATGAAGAATTATTTTCATTCCAAGCTCGTTTAGATTGTATCTAAACCAGAAATGTTTATTTTTCAAAGGGTATGAAGCACATTACACTAATACTGCCAAACTCATTACTTGAAGGAAGGACTAAAACTTTTAGTTGTTAGACAAAAGTGCACTTCTTTTTGGCATTTTAGCCAAATTTAGCCATTTAGTTTTCCAGCTTCGAATTCAAGGCAGTGATCATATTTGCATTTTTGTTGGCAGCAGATAGTCAGGGAAGTTTTCCCACATCATTATTGAGTGTTTTTATTACCTTTCATATGCAGGAGACTTCCCTGGTTTAAAAATCATCTGGTGATGCTCAGACGGGGATTGACCTGTTTTATTATTATTTTAGTAGTAGTAGTAGTAGTAACTGTGGCGGTATTGTGAGAATGAGAAGCGACCTGGTTTTCCCCGTGTTTAATTTAGAGCACAAACCCTTGCAGGCTGTCTCTGTGTTGGCGAGGCACAGAGAAGGAATGCCACTGCCACAGCATCTGTCAGAGCTGGAGCTGAAGGGGATTCAGCACAGAGGCGCTTTCTCTTTGGCTTTACTCCCCCCAGAAAAACCTTTGTCGAGGTATTTCCAGTGTTTTATAAATGTCCCATCCTCTGTCCCTGGGAAACATCTGTTTGAGGCACATCAGCCTCCTGATCTCCAGCAAACACTGTGACAAGGGGAATCATTTTGGCATCCAGCAAGCGCCACCTCATTTGTCACCATGGTGCCTATGCTGCCCCCACAGCTCCCTCTGCCTCGCTGTCTCTGACCCTCAGCTCTGTATATGTTCGTAAAAAAAGGGATTTGTCTTCACAGCTCCTCCTGCAATTCTCTTTATTTTTGAGGTTTATTTTTGAGATTGGGCCCTCTGTTCTATGTAGAAGGAAGGGCTTAAGGAGAAAGGCAGCAATGTGTGACTTTATAAAATACTTTCTTTAACTTTTTCAGTTTGTTTGACTGGTGATTCCTCCTCTTTCTGTCTCTCATGATTTACCTTCATTAAATGCTCTGATCCATGCTTAAAAACTTCCATACAGGCCTCCTTCCTCTCTAAACATTGCATCCCTCTGCACTAAATGAAGGCAGAAAAGAAAAGCTTCCCAAGGTACAGTGTGAGGAAAGTGTGCAAGTGCAAACCCAGACAGAGGAAAGGATTAATTCAAGCCTGAAAGGTCCCTGTAAGCTGGGAAGGTGTGCTGGGAAGGTGTTCGGCACAGATAAGGACAGGCGACCCAGGGAGACAAAGCCTGAAGTTTGGGATTTTTTGGAGGATTTGTGAAAAAGATGCCAGACAAAATAGTAAATAGGGATTCAACAGGACACAGCAGCATCTGTTAAAGAGGTGTTATAGGGGAGCCCTGGTGCTGAGATCAGGGAAGCTGGAGAGGAGCTGAGGAGGAATGGAGGCAGTCACAGCAGTGCCTGCAAAGAATGGGAAGTGCTGAGACCATGAGAAAAGCTGGGCTGAGCCCACCTGAGTCCAGGTCCCTGATCTCCCAGCAAGCAGTGGAACAAGGATTAACTACATCAAAACTTCGAAAGTGTTGTTGTTTTCCACCCCTTTAAATAGAGTCCACTATTTACACTTGAATCCACTGATGGGCAGGATTTTTTCTAAGACAGGAATGAAAAACTGATTTTAAAAATCCAATTCTGTCTCGAAAACACTTCCAAAAAAAGAGAAGACTTTGAAAAGGTAGTCTAATGAGCTAAAAATTTTGCTGTTTCTACTCAGATTGAAGAAAGACTGTCTGGAAGCTTCGTTCTCATGCTATTTTTGCATTTTACTTGGAAGCCCTTAGGGTCTCAAACTGTAGCTCTATGTAAGAGAAAATGAAAAATGTATCTGAATATATCTGTCATAAAAACAACAGGAATGCAGGAAAAAAAGGTGCCTCTGGCTAAGAGAATCTGGAAAAATTGAGGAGGAAGGCTACAGGGAGCTCTTTGAAAGGATTGGTACTGGTGTTCTCTGGAGCCCTTGGAGAGGGAGCACTATATTTCTCTGGAAGGAAACAAAGAGAATCACATATATCGTAAGCAGACTTAAATATACTGTCAGGAGACTTGCACCTTCATTTTAGGGTTTTTACCAGTCCACAAAAATAATTTTAAAGAGAGAGTGAGACGAAGAAAATTAAAATCTTTAACAAGACTTTGTTTCAACATGAACTTTAAGTCTTTTCAATTATTGCTCCTAAGCTCCACACAGAGGTGTATGTATCTACATATTTTGCCTGTATTTTATCTCCTAACACAAAAAAAGAAGGTCTAGTAACTTGCAAAGGGTTTTTTTGTTCAAGTTCAGAATATGATTCAGGACTCAGCATCTTTAAGTTCTCTCCAGTACAGGTTTTCTCCCTGCTACAGCAGAACTTTTAGGGGGAGATCTAAAATCACTGTTGTCACACCAAGTGTGACTTGGCGGTAACACACCTTGCTCCAACAGCATGATCCAAGAAAACCCTACTCACCCTTCTTAAGGCACCTGATGGTAGTCTCCTGCTTTTCCATAGCAAGCTCACTTACCTGGAGTTTTACTATTGCATACACTGACAAATGACACCATTTTGGGTGCACTTAACTAAAAGCCCACCTACATATTTGACGGGTGGCCCCACCACTGTCTCCTGACGATCCTGTCTTGTTTGGCATACTCAAATAACATCTCAGCAGCCCTGGCAGCCTTCCATTCACTCAGAGGAAGAGTAGGCCTCAGAGGCAATGTATACTTTTATTTTGTGTTAGGTTTGCTGCAAATGCACCTTCTTAGAAACCAGGTGATACAAATTCTTATTTATCCTGGCTCTGAAAAGAATTTAAACCAACAGTTGGGGTATCTGCTTTGCTGTTGGTATAGATATGCTTCTATGGTGAAAAGAAAGCACCACTCCTTCCTCCTCAGGTAAAAATATTCAGGATGGAAGCTATGCTGCAGAGGACCAAGAAAACAGAGGGGGCCTGCTCCTATATGCTTAGAACCTGCATGAAAGAGGCAATTTCTGGCCTTCAGTCCCACCTGGCAGGGCCACCTGGGCCTGGGAGACAGGAGCATGGGGAGCATGTCCACCTGTTGTGGTGGTGGTCCTGAGCCTGTCTGCACATACGAGTTCGAGACAGTTCTCAGGACAATGCCCACAGTCAGTCTCACAATTTGCAGCAGCAACCTTCTCTTAGTTTTGCCCTTGGACTGGTTTAAGTATCTCCTTGCTCAGTAAGATGGGTGTTGTGGATGCCATGAGAGCATTAGAAGGAAGGAAACACATCCTTAGGTGGGCTGGCACAGCATCCCTGGCTCCTGGTCTGGAGTGCTGGAAGCTGAGGGGTTTCAGCACTGAGTATCACAATGCTGAGGCTTCTTGCAACTGCTTCAAATCTGAATTAAGCAGCCATTAAGTCTTCATGGATAATAGCGAGCATAAACTTGCATGCTTTTATTGCCTCAAGTTCTTCAAAAGTATTGTCATGAAACACAGTATGATGGAGTTTCATTTGCCTAGTGGTTTAACAACAATAAATAAAGATAATCAGGATATCTGCTATATATCTGCACTGCTGTAATTTGCTTAGTGATGCATCCCCTTATTGTTTGCTCAGCTTCTATACGAGTTTAATTTCAAATTGACATTTGGTCTTTTGTCTTTTTGTGGGAAAGCAACCAGGATAGTATTTAATTACAAATTTTCTGTTTCATCTATCATTTTAAAAATAGACCAGAGTTGAGTTCTGCAGTACTTTTTAAGTAAAATAATGGTTTCCCAAAATCATGTTAGCTTGAAGAAAACATTCATATTGTCATGTTAGTGTTTCCTCGGTGACATAATTAGGTTCCCAAAAACTTCTATAATTTATTATCTGTGGCAAGAGAGAAGAAAGATCCCCTCCAATTACATGCCTGATAGAGTAATGTTGTTAGCATTTCTGTTTCTTTCTCCAGAGGCTTAGGGTCTTTTTTTTTGTAGGGGGTAGGGAGGAATAAAATAATCATAAAATGGGTGAGGAAATTATTTTATGTTTGCAATAATTGTGTCCTTATATTTATCACTTCTTCAAATAAATTCCTTACGAAAAAACCCCAAAGGCTTTCTTAGATGCAGACGGTGTTTTTCACATTTACTGTTTCTAGGGTCCCATGTTACTGTTTTTTGAAGCTATTGCTCCATTAGTAATAGATTTTCTCACTCTGCCAAGTTATCTGACAGATAGTTGATAGCCAGTGATAAGCTAATGTACATATATGCTAGACAGGTGCTTGCATGAGATTGAATTACCATTTTGTGCATTTAAACTCTGTTTTCACACCCTGGAAGTACACAAGGAGGAAACAATTAACAGTTACAGAACCTGAGACAGGAAAGGTTACAATGGATTCTCAGTCCAAGGATCTTCCTGAACTGGCAGCTAATTCTCTTATCTAGGTTGATTAATACAGAACTTCAGCTGCCCAATTTCAGGTGACTCAGTAGGTGCCTGTGTCTTCCACACTTTATGGTCTCAACCGAGTTTCTCACTGGGAGGTAGCTACTCAGATGATTTGGGGGCATGAGGAAACATATTGTCAATGACAAAAATGTGTTGCTGAAAATCTTAAAGATTCTCAGAAAAATATTCTTTTGGCAATTTCCCACAGCAACCCAAGACCCTTAAAATCACAGGTTTCATGTTTTCTACAGTCCTGGTGATCCTCATCCAGAGCTTTTCCTTACCCATTCCTGTCTGCTTCTACTGCAGCCCACTACTGGAAAATATTGCTTCTGACCATGAAAAAAGTATGTTTCTATGAAATTCTTAGGTCTTGCTATCCTAGAAAGCACTATACTGGCTTGCTAAAGGGACTGAGACTCCCAGACCAACAAACAAAATGCTTTTTTAAAACACTGATGTGAGACAGGACGTAATTTTGAACATGAGAACCTCCCCTGTCAGAGCTACCCTTCCTGTTCTTTACCAAAGGTCCTTGTCTCCACTGTACATGTCCAAGACCCACTGTTTTAAAGACACTTCTGAGGAAGCTTTGAGAGTCTTGTAATTTTCTGACTGACAATTGTTGGTCAACTGCACCAGATATTCACAGTGTGAATTCAGCAGAGAGGCTTTAATAACACTTGTGTGTTTTGTGCTTCATCTTTTATTTAAATTTGTCTTGCCTTTTGTGCCTTTTGTGCCTTTCTCCCCACCACTTTCTTTTCTGTCACTTGCCAGTGTGTAAAGCCATTTCCGTCACGCTGTAGCGTATTTATCTGTTGCAGTGATAAAAGGATACGCTCCCATCCTTTCAAACTGTCATCTGCTTAAAAGAAATGTCAACAGTGCCAAAATCCATGATGCTCATCGCATTCACACTTCAGGGGTACAATTAAATGGCTAGATTAAGACCCACGTGGGTCAATTTTTTCATGCATTACAGCTAAATGAAGTTGAATGTTGCAAATGGAAAATGCCTCTTACCAAGCACTTAACATAATCTCTTTCTGTTACCTTAGACAGCTAGAGAGAGCACGCATCTTGCATTATCTCACTGAAATACATGCTGAAGGTCCAGGGAAATGTCAGCCACAAGAGCCACTCTATGGGTTTTCCTACCAGTGCATAGAGGTAATTCTCAGCACAGCTGTGTTGGGGAGACATGGGGAAGGATGGAGGTGGATTTCAGAAATCCGAGAGAAACACCTCAAGGGGCAGTTCTGAATCCAAAACGGGCCTCCTAAGGCCAGATGTTCTTTCAGAGAGTGATTCACATAAAGCCCCAGAGAAGGCTGCTCCTTGACAAAATCCGTGGTGCCATGTGTCACCTCTGACGGAGCAACAGCCGTCTCCGTAAGCTTCATTTGCAAATGGCAGGAAATCATTTTGTGGGGATGGCAGGGTGTTCCAGCTGCTGCAGATTAGACAAGTCACCTTCAGCACACTTGGTATGCCAACCTGAACAGGCAGTAAAAGGAAAGTGGATGATGAAGCACAGCTAATTTGCACAACACTTAACCTGTATGCAATTATCATATATAGTGCCTCCAGCAGATCAGCTCTGCCACTGTCTGCTCTTACAAAACAGCAGACCCGTGCTGGGGATCACCACAGGACTATAGCTTCATGCAACTGGATTAAAAATGTAGGATGCTGTGTAATTTTCCACAAACCTGCTTATTTAATTGGTGCTGCCAGAAAAGGCAGTACTCCTTATTTCCTGAAGAAGTTAGAGAAGCACGAAACAAAATAAAAGAGCATTTCCTTTCTAGGCAAAGGTGATTTGTGCAAATATTAAGAGTGAATGGGTGGCACTGTTTTTTTTCTGTCGTTTTTGTTCACAGCAGGAACCAAAGGTCATTAACTACAGACAGAATATGCTTCCTATTGCACAGCCAAGATTACTAATAGATCAGAAACTGCAAGGGTTCAGAAAGTTGTAATGATTTGACTTTTTTATAAATCTGTTCACTGAAGTGGCCGCTTTAAGGAAGAACAAGTGGACTACCTGAACCATGAATCAGTGGGGTTTATTTATTGTTTGAATTAAAACAAATAATATAGAAATTAGGTAGTAGTTCTTTTTCTGCTTTTACAGGGTGGTTAAAGAGTGTGCCCTCTGGCATTTCTGTTGCACTTCTGGTTTCTCAAATTTTCTGGTTTTCAGCTTAAGTGCTTTCTCTGTATACTAAACATATGTAAGTGCAAGACACTTGTCTTAGCTCAGAGTCTCCAATGTGGGGATTTTCTGAATTATGAAAGACCTGGAAATGAGCTTCAGGTCTGAATTATGTGTTTACCAGCAGAAGAAGTTTATGAGAATTATCCCTTCATTTTTTACTGCCCATCTGAACTCCCTACAGGCCTTTCTTCTTTCCTGCCCATCAACAGCCATTCTGGGAGAGCTAAGTAAATTACAGGTGCAGTTTGGGTTCAGCTGCAATAGAAAACACCACCCTCATAAATGCTGAGAAATGCCAGGAGCTGTATTAACTTGTTTGCAGGGGCTCCATCTCAAACCGAGCACCTCCCACAGTGCAGGTGATACCAATTTCCATTTCTCTTGAGAAAGGGGACACATTTCCAGAGTCTGCTATGTTATGTGGATCTTGAGGGAAATGCAGCTCTGAGGACTGTTTTCTGAGGTTTCATCCACCTGCAACAAGTCTCACCATCTCCAATAAAATGGGAAATCTTTAGGGGAAATATCACCAAAAAAAAAAAAAAGGAGTTTTGGCTTATAATTTTTTATGCCCACAAAGGTCTTGGCCAGGGTCTTTACAAGCCAGGTGCATACCTGCCCCACAGCTGAGATCTCCTCGTCCCATGTGTGGAGACAATGGGTAGTGCAGAGCCCCCTCAGCAGCAGGTCTGAAGGGCTGGCCAGGTGTAGACAGGTCTGTCAGACATCACAGCTTTAACCAACATCCCCCAGCTCTTCAGTTCACACAGGCTCCTCGTGTTTGGGGGTGGGCCTCTATTTTACATTTTTTCTATCTCAAATTCTGCTGCTCCAAGCGTTTCTTACAATGGCCTCAGACCTGACACAAGGAAAATTGTTTTCTGAACAATGATAAAGTGATGCCTCTGAGGGAAACACGGTGATACTGCTCCTCCCTCTGTCAAAACAGATTATGGGTGTAAGGTATATCCTTTACACCACAAATAAAAACTGCCGCAAGTGGAATCACCAGAAATGTCATTTATACCAGGGAGGATAGCCTGCAGGTGTTCAGGGTTCCTGAAAGAATCTTTATTTGTTTGTGCTTGTTCCTGATTGTAGTGATGAGACACAAATATTTGAGCCTTGCAGGCTGGAGGGCCTGGGTATCATCATTAAACAGGCACAGGAAGAAGCAGTACCTGTGCCAGGTAATCACACTCGGGCTGAGCCTGGAAATCCCACCACAGCTATTGAACATACAGAAGAGTTTGGCAGCAGATTCTCAGGGTTTCACCAGAGGACTTTTGCTGCTTGAGCCATGCATAGCTACATTTGGCTCTGTGATAATAAAACTTCTATTCTCTCATGTATGCTTGAATGTTCATGTATTTATTTCCTTCCATAAGCTGCTTTGGCTGGCACATGACACCAAGGAAAAGAGGGGGCATTATTCATTCCCACAGCCCAGATGGGGAACTAAAGTCACTGATGAGTGCTTTTGTGAGAGGGTGCACTGAGTTCAAGGTCAGCTTATAAATGTGAACCCCTATCAGAGAATGGGAACCGTGTCTGTTTCAATGTCATAAGTGTAAAATGTTTTCCCCCCTATTTTTTAAGCACTGCTATGTAGTGTTTGGTTTTATTTCTGTCACATAGCTTATGAATTTTGGAGATTCAAACAGAAGAAAGTTGGCTCTTCTGCCGGTTTTTTATTGGTGCTGTTTGCCTGGCTAGACCACTTCTGCTTGAGATTGAGAATAAACCCACATGGGCTTCAGCACAGCTCTCTCTGTGGTTTGCCTGCAGTTATCTGTCTTGGAGTACCAAACTGGAAAAGGGTCTTTGTCTACAGATTTTCTTTTGTGCTTTCCAAATCATCTTCTGGAGCACTAAGTGTAGCGAAAAGCCTCTTTGCTTGGTAGAAGGACCGATCTCTTGGTGTCTCACATTTTAATAAGAGATGGAAACTGGAGATTTGGTCTAGCAGATGAGTGTCTAGAAACCCCTGGACTGTAGCAGGTCTCTAGCAGAGTACAAGATACTGCAAACTCTCAACAAATGTGTCAGACTGGCCATGACTGCTTTGCTGCCTCTCCCAGTCAGGGGGTCAACTTTGATCCCTGACCACCACAGTGGTATTTCTTCTGGTGCTGACTTCAGTAGTTACAAAACCAGCCCCACTCTGAGGGTGTTAATTGAGTGCCAAGATCAGAAAAGGCACTCATTGTCATGAGCCTTCCTCATGACAATGGCCTCACAAATTCAACTGGCATTAAAGGAAGGTGTAAGCACAAGCAGGAGTGAAACAAAAGTATTTGGCAGGAGAAGACATACTGGGCAGGCCAAAAGGTAGCTATAAATGAGGAACAACAGTCACCTGGAATAATGTATCAGAAAAAATTAGAAAAGTCAAAATCAGTAGGCAGCAATGAGTCCATCAGCTGATACCAGTAAAGACCACCTAGGACTGAGACAGTGATGGCCAGTGAGTATCTCTTCAATGGTTTTGTCCAAAGACTCTTATTCTTTACTCTTGGCCTACTTTCTGTCACTTTTTTTTAGTCAGATATGAGGAAGACAAGATGTATTTTTCTGCATTTATCTCTTGTCCATGGTTCCAGTAAAACCTCCCAACAGCTTTCAGTTTGGATGGACCCAGAGCTGAGGAAACACTTCCTAGATGTTCTGAACATGCTCTGTTCAGACTTGCTCTGAACTCTGGCTTCAGTCTGCCATTACCTGCCTGGTGCAGTATCTCCCTGCCTATGTTAACATTCAGATTTTATCATAGTACCAGCATATAACAATGCCATAAACATTTACGCTAATTTCAGAGTCAAGAAAGGGCAATGGTAATTTGCCACTGCAATAATGTTTGGGAAGCATTCATGAAAAATGACAGGCAGGGAAACAAGAATAATTGGACCTAATGGAGACAAAAACCCGCAGTTATAAAGATATATGGCACTTTAGAAAATTGATTTAGTACCTCTAGGGGAAAGCAAAAGGGAGAGCACATGATATCCAGTCATTCACAATCTACTTATCGTGAGTCTTCCTGATTGAATTGGTATTGGTACAAATCAGCAAAGTAATATAATTGATACCAAGTGTTCTACTGATACTAAGTCAGTGTGAGATCAGAATCAGTTTGAAGATACGGATTTGAGTTACCTTGCCTCATGATTTTTGGTAACATATAAAATATTACCAAGGAATTTTTAAATCTACACATGGCTTAAAACAAAGTCAGATGTGCAGCATTTTGCGTTTCTTGTATCAGGACCTTATAAACCAGAAAAGTTGCTATAGTGTTTTCTGTGAGACAAAGAGTCATACTTTCTAGGTTATCAGTTTGTTTTCTTTTGGAAAGTCTTGTGTTTAGCATTCACTAAGAATCACTTGTGGGGGACATTATGACTATTTACTTTTTAACCAGTCTTAGTCTGGGTGTTGCTAAATATTACATCATACGTAATTTGATATTTAACCTGTGATCATTGAGTTAATTTATGTAACATACGGCTAAATTAGACAACTATTTCCCAGGCAAGGCTTCCCATATGGTGCAATGGCCAGAAGGTTGATAATTTAAACATTTTTTCATTACATTGAGGCATTCCCTTTGTCAGAATAGTTCTCCAGCCTTTTGCTGAAATCCCCTGAGGAGTAACGAGGATTTACTGGCTGATAATAATGGATATCATGACTGGTATCCCTTGAGCATTCAAAATCTGACACACACAACAAATTTCCTCCACTCAGAAAAAGAAAAGTGTTTTGCCCAAGCAAACTGTGAATTTGGGGCATGCCCTTGTCATTTTTTGAGCGGGAGCAGGGAATGTTGTTGAGCTCGAAGTTCAACAAGGAGTTTTTGCATGTGCATGTCACTTCTCCCATGGAATTTTCAAAAGATTGCACTTGCCTTTGGTGATTTACGAAAGGATTGTTTGATTCCTTTTTCAAATGTCTCTCAGAAGATGTTTTTCTGTGTCCTTCTTGCAAGAGAAATACATCTTAAATTAAATATGCCTCACAGGGAGGTTTGCATCTCTAACGGTTTGTCTTCCACGTTCAGTGAGAGTAAAAACCAGTGAAAGGAAATTGGGAAGAAAGACAGCTGTTTGGTCTTTTAGCACTGAAAAGACACTAAATTCGCTCTACAGGTTTAGGAGAAAAGAGATTATTCAAGGAAAATGTATATGAATCCATTAATCATGCACAACTCATACATTTTAAGGCAAGACTGAGAAATAAATGCCATTAAGAAGTCAAGCTTTCAAATAAAACAAACTCCAGTGAGTATACTGTTCTTAAGATGCAACCTTTTAAGGCTTTCAAAATCTTCAGCTAAATATTATGCCACTTTCTTGAAATTACAGTGTTAACTTGCACAAACAAGCAGCATCAGGAAAATATGCAAGAAAATAAAATTGTCTAGAGACAATAACTGCAATGGCATCAAAATACCTTTTTTCAATTTTGGGAGGGGTTTTTTTTCTTCTGAGAAATTGTCTTCTTTTCACAAAAGTAGAAGCTGATTAGTAATAGCATCAGAGTATTCCATTGTCCTGATTCATCCCACTTGAATATACATATGTGTCATGCCACCCTTTGAATTGAATCACTTGCTCTTCACTCAGCCATGCACACATTTATTTGGATTGTTTATGGCCAGTGGATGGGGGCTTACAGTTTGGTAAACAGAAATCTCTCTTTAGTGTTTAAAACAAGAATCTTTCACCAGAAAACTGTTTGTCATAGTGCTGAAACTGTGCAGCTGTGATGACAGAATCACTTAGGCTGGAAAAAATCTCTGAGATCAAGACCCTCTGCTATAGTGCATTCTATTGGGCTTGGTGGTCTCCCAGTTTTGTCTGAGATCTTCAGGGCATTTGTATGCTGGACTATCTCAGCCTTGGATCTGCAAACCATTATCTTATCTTCTGGACTATAGCATAGCATGGCCACAAGTGTTGCAAAGTAGTGATCTCTTACTCTCAGTAAGAATGTCAGGCCATCTTTGCCATCAGTCTCGTGACATGAACTGAGATTTAGGGAATGACCTTTCAATACTGCACTCGTTCATGGCAGTCCTACTAACACAAGCTAAGTTGTACCCCTAGCTGGTGTGCAAGCACACACTAAGCCAGTCTACATGGTGAAAAAAGACAAGCATGTCTCAGATGAAAGACAGTAAGCCAAGAACTGAGAACTAGTGATTTTCATGATTTCTCTCTGCTTTAGCTTGCAGCATGAGCATGCCTAGTAACCTGAAGTTATTGGCCCATCTTTGCCCTTGGTTTTTGATTGCCCTTTAGAGATGCTTACAGACCTGGCCAGCATCTAGCATAGGGTGTGGGAACATACATTCAGGCAGCACATGCAC